>WURS02427453.1:0-16175 GCA_011762765.2 Rhinocypha anisoptera | reverse complement strand
AGAGAGAGAGAGAGAGAGAGAGAGAGAGAGAGAGAGAGAGAGAGAGAGAGAGAGAGAGAGAGAGAGTCAGAGAGAGAGAGAGAGAGAGAGAGAAAGCATCAACTTGTATCAATCTATGTTGTATTATGTGATACGGGTCACTTTTACAAGTTGTTTTTTTTCCAAGTGAAAATGAACACATAAAATAACACATACACAGCCCGGTCAACAACATATAACAATACATGCTATATAGTGTGAACGGGCAAAACTTTTCCTTAAATTTGACCCGAGAAATAGAAAGAGAGAGAGAGAGAAATTGAAAGATGTGAAACTTAGATGTCGAGAAAAAGAGAAATCAAAAGATGGGGAAAAGATTGACTATAGAGTTTCACTTGTAATAACACAACAAAACACACGTAGGTGTATTGGGATTTGAAAAAAAGTTCGGATGGGAAAAAAGTTAAAACTCGCATGTTTGAGACTTTTTTGCGAGTAACAACTAGTATTGCCAAAAAACTGTTTACTTTTGCCGGCAAAAACTAGGTTAATCATTTAGTGAGATGAGACGTAATTGGTTTGGCTAAAATTATCATGGTATATTATTTACATTATAGGAAATAATTTTGAGATTCTACAGATAAGATTTAACTTAATTCTCAAGCAAAAAAGCTAATTTCAACCATCCGTTTGAGTATTTTTCTCTCTCAACAAGAATACAAACTTAAATCTCCTTAAACCTTCTTGCTTAAACACTCATTGTTTTTCTTTCCTCTTCACTTTCTCCCTCGTTTGTCTCAAAACACTTAACGGCTAGTTAAAGCTGCTGAAATAAATAAAATGATTACGTAATATTTTTATTTTACTATCGTCAGAGTGAAGAAGTTAAGTCACTACTATCATTGGTCGTTGGCCTGTGTGTGTGTTTGTTGTGCCTAAAGCTAGCTGGGCAATTTGTCTTTTGTCTTTTTGTCCTCTCCTTCTCTCTCTCTCTCTTACGTTATTAGTTAGTCAGTGTATTTGCGTCTACGCTTCACAAACCTTGGTCAACCTCTTGGTCAAAAAAAGTGAAACAAACAAGCAAGCAGTCAAAGAGTGTGTCTAGGTGTAATTAAACACTGGTAGAAGGAAAGGCAAAGTACTACTAATAATAATAATAATATCAAAAAAAACTCCTAGCCTAAAGTTGTCCTCTAGATAAGTTTCTAGTTCGTGCTGTGCATGTGGTTGTGATCTAATGTGTAACTGTTAGGTTTGTTTGTGCGTGTGTGTGTGTGTGTGTCTAAGTATTGAAATTGTCACAAGCATGTGTTTGTGTGTGTGTGTAGAGTTGAATGTCGCGCGAGTTAAAACGTACACGCGTGCGCGAACTGATTAAACTCTCTCTCTCTCACTCTTTCCTCCTATCCAGATAGGTGTGTGTGTGTGGGCTAATTGCGTTAGTAGTGTGGAATCAGGTCAAATGTCACACAGAAACACAGAGACCAGACCAGGCAACACAACACAACACATACACCAGACTTGTTGAAAACTACTAAGCTTGGAATCAAAATGCCGAGCCAAATCAAACCGGAGAGGCCCACATTGAGTAAATTAGAGAGAGAGAGAGAGAGAGAGAGAGAGAGAGAGAGAGGAGAGGAGAGGAGAGAGAGAAAGAGAGGACATTTCGAGCGACACTTCAGCAGAAGTGGCTATTTTGGAATAGTGAAGACAATTAATCTAATGATAAAGTCCAGTGAGTAGTGTCGGTGTTGGTTGAGAAGGGAGAGAGAGAGAGAGAGAGAGAGAGAGAGAGAGAGAGAGAGAGAGAGATTTACCCGGGCAATGGGAAAAACAATAGAGCACGGAAGGAGGTGAACCGTGACGGCACACCACAGAGACAAACCATGTGTCGCGAGAGAGAGAGAGAGAGAGAGAGAAAGGATAGAGAGAGTTAGAGTAAGTTTCCAGAGTGCCAAAGTACAGTTATAGTGTGAGTTTGAAAGATTTTGTCAAAAACAATTTTTAAAAATGTTGAAAAAATTACAATCAAAAAGAGTGTGGCGCCACCTAGTGATGGAGATTCAAAACAAAAATACAAACATTTCTTCTTGTAGAAAAAAAATTGACGGTAAAACAACAATAAAAAAGGGTTTGAGAGAAAAGGGAAAGTTGTTGATTCGAATAGAGCACACAAACATCTCCGGTAATTAGGTACATTTTTAAGAGAAAGTTAACCTACCTTCATTAGGCTTCGCATTGGTGGTAGTGGTAGATCGACTAGAAAAGGTTGATTGAGTGTTGAGAGCTCGGGTGTAGGTTGTGCTTCGTTTCATGGCCAGGCTTGAAGTGGCCCCAGACGTTCCAGTCGCCGTTGTCGTGTTAGATCGATAGGTGGAAGCGGTTCCATTTACTGCAACCAACAAAAACATACATTTTATATATATATAGTGTGAGTCAATACAAGACCAAAGATGTAGGTGTAAGTGTTAACTTGAGTAATAGAATATAAGATAATAATAAAGAATATATAGCTTGCAAAAAGTTGTTACTTCACTTCAATGACAGATAACAAAGTGATAAACAATAATATAATCAATATATGCATAAGAAACATAGAAAACCTACATATATTCAATTAGAATATATAATAAAAGAATCAATAAAAATGTTCTAAATTATGCTGAAGTTACATTTTAATAAAAAACAAAGTAAAAACACTATAACAATAATAATCAATAAAACCTTTAAAGTTTGAATATAATTATTAGAAATACAAATTTTTAAAACTACAAAGTTAAAATTTCTAATTAAAAAATCCACTTACGCCTTTTCCGAATCTTACATTTACTATCAACAAAGAGCTGAACAAGCTGACTTTTGAACGGCATTTTTAGTTTAATAATAACTAATTAATTATAATTGTTAATAATAAATAACCATATATCAAAAACTAAATAAACACAAAATGAAAAGCTGGCATAGAGTGGCATATGTGATTCAAGTGAAATAACCAGATCAAACCTACATAGCAACACTATTTTAAAAAGTTAATTACTATAAATGCATGATAAACAATAATTGGTATGATTTGAATGCGTTCAACAAATGACATGTGCATAACTCTAAACACATTAGACAAACTAATCTAGTGTCATTAGTGGGATACAAAGTTTTTTTCACAATACAAAACAATATGTCAAAACAACATATGAATGAGTGATAAAAAGCGAATAGCTAATACAATTTATAAGGGGCGTTTTTGGTGAGTTGTGTAAAAACCAACCTGGAGCGGGTTTTTTGAAAGCACCAGTTTGACTACCAAAAGGTCTAATAGATGGAGTGGTTCTTGACTGCAATGCGGCTCTTTGCTTTGTCATATTCCTCGATACTAGAAAGAAAGATGAAACATGAAATTTAGTTTATATGTATAATCAATGAGTGTTTGAAATTCCAACCATTTGAAGCATTGGAAGAAAGCGAACTGGGCTCGGATTCCGAGAAAGCAGGCGTCGAGGCTCTCGATGATGGCTGTGATGACTTGCTCGAGGTGATAAATTTAGCGTTACGACTCGGTGGCCTGGACACTTCCGGTCTCTTGGTCATCGTCTTGCTGCCCCCGTTGTAGAGTGAAGTTGGCTTGCTAGGTCCATTGAGTCGAGTGTTGACCTTGGCAGCCACGCATGGCTTGGCCTTGCCGTTCACCTTGGTCTCCTTCACTTCGTCTTGCTTTGGCACCTTTTGTTCCTCTTTGAGCGGCTCGGGTAGCTCGTTGATCTCGATCGAATCGAGCGACATGAGCGCCACCTCTTCTTCATTCTCTTCTTCCACCACAGCTCGTGAACACTCCTCTTCCACTTTGGCAACATCTGTCAACTTCTCATCCGGAAGAGAGGTTTCCAGCCCATCAAGCTTGGTCTCAATCATGGCGTTCGAATCGAGACTCGGTGCGGGAGACTCTTCTATCACAGCAAGATTGTGTGCACCGAGTGAGGCCAAACTGCTCTGATCATCATCATCATCATCAACCTCACCATCCGAGTTGATGGCTAGTGGATCGTTAACAGTGGGTGTCATCAGAGTGGTATCGTTGAGATTTGACAACAGTCCCAGCGAGGCGGTGCTCTCCGAACAACTCGAACTTCGATCACCACCACCATCATCCAATCCGTTGTTGTTGAGTGCGGTAGTGAGTTTGCCGGGCATCTTCGCAGCCAGTGACAGAAAATCTAATGATTTGGATGGCTCGAGAGCACCACGCTTGGTGGTGGTGCTGTTTCCTGTGGGCAAATCTGCAAGAGAGAAATTAACGTGAGAAATTGGCGGTAAAAAATATAGAAGAGATCAGCCGATGGGAGAGAGAGAGAGAGAGAGAGAGAGAGAGAGAGAGAGAGAGGGAGAGAGAGAGGGAGAGAGAGAGGGAGAGAGAGAGAGAGAGAGAGAGAGAGAAAGAGAGAGAGGGGGAGAGTGAGAGAGAGAGTGAGAGATAGAGGGAGTGAGAGTGGGAGAGAGGGAGAGAGAGAGCACTCATGCGATGGAATTGGGACTTGACAATCGTCTCTTTGATCTTCTGAGGCTCTGCGCGAGAGAGAGAGAGAGAAGGGTGGGTGCGTAGGCGAACCCTGGGGAACCGCGATGGGCAGAGGGGTGGATGAAGAGCGGGGGTTGGAGCCTTGGCAGTTGAACGTCCTAGGTAGGGAGGACAAAGGAAACGCCTGTAGGAGGCCTCGATCGAAAGAAGGGGGAGGGACGCCCCAGCCCCACCCGCCGGGCGGGAGAGGAGGGAGTCACAGGGAGGTGAAGCAGCAGCCGCACTCGCAAACAGCACGAAAGGGAAGACGTGAGCAAAGTGTGGATGACTTCCTTTCGACCCATACTCAGATTGCCAGCAGCCGTTGACATATACCATGCTACGAGGAAGGCACATAGTCGGTGATGTTGTGAAGTCAGAACCGGTTTTAATTGAATCAAACTCTGGAATTAAATTTTCCTGTTGTTCACCACGTGCAATTAGTTTTTCGGAAGGAATCCACAGGGAAAAACCGCTAAGTTAAACAGAGTTGTTAGAGAATGCTGTGACGAATATTTCTCAATACAATTTTTTGGAAAATACATTACTAACACTCCTATTAAAAATAACATACAGGACTCCCTCTAGTGTTTAAGGCTCCAGTTTTATTTTTCAAGTGGATCGCCACCTCTTTCAACACGACTACTTCCTTTATGGGAGAGCAACGTGTTTCTATTATGCATGTAAAGGGTGCTCTAGGCTATGATAGCTCTAGAGCAGGGAATTTTAAGGTTTGCCTTTGGCAGGGAATACTGACTAAAAAATTTGAATAGAAATAGTGGTAATTACTCCCTTATCGATGACTTTGGATAGTTGTCCGACAATTTAACGATTAAGTAACATATAAACATAGAAATTCTCCATTTTATTTGAATGATCATGCATGGAAATAAACTTATTTATCTCTTTTAATTAGCAGGTTCAAGTAGGCTTATTTACGATACTCGTATAATTCGTGTACTGAGCAAAATCAGTTACATGGGTATAGATAAATGGTTCGTTATCGTAATACCTTACATCTTGTGTGTGTGTGTGTGTATATATATATATTTACAGTTTTTATTGTGCAGTACACTATTATAGATGAAGCGAAGGAATCTTTTAAGCGCTTCAATTCATCCAAATACCTATAATTGCATTTAATATATTTTAATAGAAAATGATCTCAGACTTTCCATTCAAAAGGAAATGTTCTGTAAAAATACTAAATGTGTATTTGAGGTGTCTTAACCATTGACATGATCGCAAATGTCTGCTTTGTTCTCTCGAAGAGATTCTAATCTTTGCGCCATAAATACACGCATGAGGAACGAATTAATTTTGCGCATACTGTGAATATAATAATAAGTCATTTTACAAGCTGTTTAATGCTTGCTTTTACACTGTACAGCTTTAAAAAAACTCGGGTGAAAAAGAGCGAATAAAGGGTCGAGAGCAGTGTGAAGGAAAAAGAGAAAATGAATAGGTCGAGGTAGGAACTATGTAGGGGGAATACAGGGTACGGCGGAGGGGGTTGTACGTCAGGTCGCGTGCAGACCCTTGAACAAAAGCACGAAGGGTTTCAGGTCGCTATGCTCCTCTCTTTCTCTCCCCCAACTCTCCCTCTCTCTCCCCCTCCTCCCCCCTTTCTCTGCCTCTCAAAAATCCCTTTTTAAAACGCCGTATCGATAAAAGAAGAAAGAGCCGAGGCGTCGAGGGCTGCCCTGCTGCTCGTGCTATGCCACGTTCCAGACGACGATAATGTCAAGAGGAAGGAGAATAAATATGCATCATTTTGCATGCTTACCTTCAAAAGGGCGAGGAATAAAACTTAAGCTAAAAAAACCCGGTGACGTATAACACTCCTGTCCCCCGTGCTTTTTTTATTGCGAGCGTCGTTAGTGCTCGGGGGAGGCGGAGATAAATTCGAAAATCATTACGAAATGCTTTTCTTTTTTTTACCACAATTTACCCAGGGAATCGATGTTATTAATGCTGCAGATGGGCTGCTAAACAATGCCACTCTTTAGGTTTCGCAATGCCGTTAAGTTGCTTTCATAATCACCACGTTGATCAGTAAAACAGAAATGATGTTAGATCGATGGTTAAATTTTCCCCATATGGAGAAAGCGATAAATTAAACTTATGCCCGATGTCTTCTCCATATATATCAAACTTAGCCCCCTTATCGATGAAGATTAAAGAAATACATACGTTTCTTTATGAAGTTTATCTTCTTATTAACAATCGTCAACATTCCCTTACGTTGTACTCAAATAAATTTTTCCCCTTTTGATAATGGTTTGTTTAAAATGAATTGATAAGCACCACGAAGGTTTGTAAATAAGGATACTGAGGAAATTTATTTCGTTTACCCACAGAAAGCAGATTTCATAAGTCGTATCTCATTTCAATTTGGCATGTCCAAGCATTTGATCAACGCATATTTTGATGACTGTGACGAGGAAGCTGCGGCAATCAATGAGAAGATTGATGATTTGATTAGTGATATTGCGACTCTTGTTGAGAAGTGCAAAGGCACAGGTATAGATACTTTCAATTCTTTAGAGCTTTTTTGCTATTTACTACTTGGTTATAAAATATTCAAAAATTTTTCCATTAACCCTTTCGCTCCCTACTGCGCTATCGGGACGTATGTGTCCCGCTCATTCAATTAATCATATAAGGCTTATTTTTTACTGATAATCTTTGGGATCAAAAGGGTTAAGTAAAGATTCTTGTTTTGTTGTACTGTTCTAATTTGGCTAAACTTAATAAAGCCATGTTTAGTTAAGAATAGTTAAGTAGAGTACTGCATCAAATTAAACTCTTTGAATTCTGTGTTTAGATTATGCATTATGAAAGCAACATTGCTTACACTGTTAAAAAATATTCTCTGGTTATAAACCAATATTAAGCACGTTTCTGGTTATAACTCGACAAGTCTTTGTAATTACCCCAGTTAGACTTTCGATTTAAACAATGTAAGTTTATAAGCAGACATTTTGGAAAATCAACGCTTATAAGCTGATTTTTTTGTAATTTTTGGGTTATAAGTCAACTTTTCTTAAATTGTCACCTTAAAATCTGGTATTTTTGAAATTGTAAGGTTATAACCAGAAACGTGCTCAATGTCAGGTTATAATCAGACAATATTTTTAACAGTGTAGAATTGAAGAGTTAGATACAATATTTTGTAGATAATGTAAAAACTCTCTTTTTGGTTAATTTTCAAAATTATCCAAAACGACCGTATTAGAGAAACTTAATATGAGTTAATGCCATTATTAATATTGTTTTTTCTCTAGAAATCGATGTTCCAGTGATTCCAACAACCGAACCAACAGCAGTGCCAACCACTAGCGATCCTCCAACTCGGCGAAAAGTTGCACGCATCGAAATCGATGATGTAGTGCAACATTAAATATAGTCATCAAATATAATAATAATAATAAAAGTTATATAAAACAAATACACTAAATAATAACAAATGGATTTGTCTCGATTAAACACCAATTGATTTTAATATCTCCCATGTTTTCTATTAATGGCAAATAATTGGTGGTAGTTTTCTATTGTTTGTCCATTTTCAATTCTCAGACGAGGTTTTGTTTTTTGTCACACTTTTGGCGCATGCGCAGAAGGTTGATTGGACATTCTCATGACTAATTTTAATCAAATCGAATCCAACTTTTTGTGTTATCCTTCAAATTCTTATCCATATTCCATTTTTAAAATTCATAAAATTGAGATTTTGAAAATATTAATAGTTTTAAAATGTAATAAAATGTTTTTGTAACATTTAATGTTTCTGCAAGTATACGCATAGACAACTACGCTGACGCACTGCGAGAGAGAGAGAGAGAGAGAGAGAGTGAGTGAGAGTTTGAAGAGAGAAAGAGAGAGAGAGTAAGTGATAGTTGGAGAGAGAGAATGAGTGAGAGTTGGAGAGAGAGAGAGAGAGAGAGAGAGAAAGTGAGAGTTGGAGAGAGAGAGAGAAAGGGAAATAAAAAATTATTATTGGCAATTTGAACTCACACGTAACTTGAAAAAAAACTTTTTGAAAAGCTAACTTGCAATCAAAACTTGGATATAAAAAATTACGTTTTTTAAAAGAGATATCCAACCTATGATAATTTAAAAACAACAAAAATTCGTCATTTTTATCAAATTTAATTTGAGATTTAAATAAAAAAAGAAGTTTTTTTCCAGCTAATAATGATAATGAAACCGTCACAAGTGTTTCCCTTGTTGTTAGTGTTGGGGGCGTGGCATGTAAAAGCCCAAGCTATGGGTCCAGATGTTCCTTGGCCTACGTTAACATCTAACGCTTCAAATCCATTATGTAATTCATTCCAGGAGGGTAAGAATTCTAGTTTTTATATTGATTTTTATCAATTTATCAATTTTAAAAATTAATATTTTTTTGTGTCAATTCTATTCTATATAGAACCGATTGTAAAAGTTTTGGATGATGATTCAATCTCTTTGGAACAATGGAAAAATCTTGTGGTAATGTTATATTATTATTTATCTCGTATTCTCTAATTTATTTTACTTTATCTCTCTCTCTCACTCTCTCTCCCTCTCTCCTCTCTCTCTTTCCCTTTCTCTCTCTTTCTCTCCCTCTCACTCCATCTCCCTGTTTATCTCTCTCTCTCTCTCTCTCTCTCTGTCTCACTCACTCTCTCCCCTCTCCTTCCTTCTCTCTCTTTCTCTCTCTCTCTCTCTCTCTCTCTCTTACTCACTCCCTCACTCTTCTCCTTTCTCACTCCATCTCTCTCTTTCTCTCCCTCTACCCCTCTCTTTCTCGTGCTCTCTCTTCCCCTATCTTTCTCTCTCTTTCTTTCTACCTCACTCTACCTCTCTCTTTCTCTCTCTTACTCACTCACTCTCTCACTCCATCTCCCTCCTTCTCTCTCTCTCTCTCTCTCCCAGGAAGCAGATTTTATGAGTGCAGTCGGATTCCAAATTGGTTTAGTAAAACAACTGATTCACTCATACTACACTGATTGCTCGAGTGAAATTTCAAAAGCTGACCAAAAGATCGATGAACTAACCCAAGAAATTGCAAATATTGTTAAAGCTTGCGACGTGTCAGGTATATATTTATATTAATTTATTTGTTTAATTATTAATAATAATAATATTATTATTTCTATTTTTAATATTTTATAACAGATAAAGCAAAATAAAAAGTTCAACACTGCCACCGTATTCCAAATGGAAATTGAAGTCTTGAGAAAACTCGATGAATATCAACTAGAACGTAATTTTTTCAAATTGTTATAAAAATCATTATGTAAACAAAAAAAATTAAAATAAAATTAAAAATTACATTTTTCATATGTGACTAGGAATTAAACACGTTTTTTATAAATTTGACACTATTTGAATGTTAAAATTGACGTTACGTTGTATGTGAAAAGACATTTTGTTTTGTTATTTTAAAAAAGACGTTAAAATGTAATGTGTCACAGAGAGAAGGGGAAAGAAAAAGGGTGAGTAAGAGAAAAAGAGAGAGAAAGTGGGGAAGAGAGAGAGAGAGAGAGAGCACATTGAATGTAAAATTGACATTACGTTGTATGTGAAAAGACAATTTGTTTGGTTATTTTTAAAAAAATTGCTTTTCTCTTTGAAAACTCTAATTTGTCACAGTGAAATAGGAGAGAGAGAGAGTGAGAGAGAGAGAGTGAGTGAGTGAGTGAGAGAGAGAGAGAGAGAGAGAGAGAGAGAGGTAAGATTAAGAATGATAATCCCACCCCAAAAGCAACTGTTTGAAAAGCAAATCTATAAAACCTTGACCATTAAAAAATTAAAACTGTATAGGTAAAATGCATAAAAAGAAATCAATTGATATAAGCGATTAATACAAAAACTCATTGAAATTTGAAATTTGGTTATTAGGCATCACAGAGCTCAAATTTGAGGTTTAGACCTTTAAAAGAAAGGTTTAGTAATCCAGTGACGAAATGCAACAAAAAATGGGAAAAAATAAGTCTAATACGCACGTAAGCTTTCAGGTAAATGTTAAATTTGAAGTTTGTTGATTTTTTCTATCGATAGAAAAGTCAGACTATAAAGAGTAATAGTAAGTAATAGTGGTATAAAGAAGAGATATGAGAGCGATATAAGCTTCGGGTATCTATTTAAATCAATATTTTTTCTGTAACAAAATTACTGGAATTAGTCTGAATTAATCTGAAAAATGGCAAACCTTGCCATTTTGGTCTTGAGCGTTGCGGTGGCTGGTTTTATGGTATTTGGAACTACTTCGGTCCAAGGTAAGACATTTATTTTAAAAAGCTAAATTAATTTAAACAATCATACTATTTATTGATTTTTAACGTTAAATAAATATATTTATCGGTCTGAGAGTACTCAGAAAAATAATGAGAAAAAGAGCGAGTGATTTAATTTATTTAATCGATAGACTGAGAGTTTATTTGCCTTGACCAGTAGATGGCGCTGTATACTTTTCAATTTCATTTTTAATCTTTCATCTTAATTGTATCTTAATTTTTTCTCATGCATAAGTTTTGAATAAGAAAAGCTTACTTAATCAATACATTTCATTAACTTTAACAATGAACAAAACAGAATCAAATCTGTGTAAAATAAATTTATTAATTAAAAACCAACGCCATCTAGTGGTAAAATAAATAAACAAAGAGTAATGCCAAGTTTAGCCAAAATTTTGGTAGAAAGAATTCTCTAATATTTTTTATGTCATTCGAAAGTTTAGAATATGTAGAATTGAGTATAAAAAATTGAGAGCAGCCAAATATTCCTAATTGTTCTGAATTTGATTCTAAAGAAGATTGGATTTTTAACAAAACAATAGTGTTAAAACACTCCAAAACAATAGAGATTTTCAAAATTAATTGAATTATAATTAGTTTTTTACACTATTGTTTTGATAAAAACAAAAACTCAAGAACCAAATTCGCAAATACAATACAAAATTTGGTAGTTTTCTATGCTCTATTCTATACTTAGACAATTTCATGTTCTGGCACTTGGCCATTTTGCACTGTAACAGTTAAACTACTTCCACTGTGCTTAACCGATTCGAATCTAACTTTCTGTGTTTTAATCCGAATTTTATTCCAATTCGATTTGAATGTTTTTCATAACTCTTCGGATTCTCATTCAATTAGGATTCGAACTTTGCCAATTCTCACTCAATTTGATTCGAATTGTTTGCATATCCCTTCAAATTACGAAGTGATAATAACTGGAGTTTTTTATAAGAGGCAAACGGCGCTTTAGCGTGGGCCTTGTAAATATTTCTTGCTTTTGACGTTTTTTAAACAAAATATTCGAACCTATTCCTAGGTGACAATATACACTTTGAGACCAACACCACCGCGATCGAGTCAAACGGAGTGCTGCGAGCAAAGGAGATGATCAAAACTATCAAAGATAATGTGGATATCATTGTCAAAAAATTCGCTACCAAGTGCCACAAGATCGATTTGCCAGACTGTGAAGATCATGAGAATGCAATCAAACACGAAGTTTCCCTGTTTAGCAAGTCTTACCTAGAGTTGGTTGGATTTGTTCTCAATGAGAGCAATAACCAAACTCTGGTTGAGGGAGATGAAGATTTCTAAGCTGAGACAGACGACTTTTAAGAAAATTTTCTTCACTTTTTATCTATCTTCATTCCTATTCTCTAACTTTTCTCTAATTTTTCTCTCTTTCTATCTTTTCTGTCCTTTCTCTTTAGCTCTCTTCTTTCTTCTTAATTTGTTTTTCTTTCTCTTTAAAATGTAAAATAATTAATATAATAACAACTTTAACATCTCTAAAACAATAATGTGCAATTTAAGATCTTTGACAAACCAGTTAAAATATCTATTTAAAAAATTATATTCTTCAATCTCTCCTTATCTTTCTCTTTAGCTTTCTTCTTTCTCCTTAATTTGTCTTTCTATCTCTTTAAATGTAAAATACTTAATATAATAACAACTTTAACAACAACAACAAGGTGCAAACTAAGATTTTTGAAAAACCAGTTAAGACATCTATAAATATAAATGAAACATCTTTTAGTTGTCCAAAATGTAAATGTAAACACAAAACTCCTTCATTGTACTCGCACACACAAAAGCATAAAACCACTTTTTTTCACGTGTCACTATTCATTCTTCTCACTCATTGTTTTTATCTTTGTTTTTTGACGAATAAAATTAAAGTGTTAATTTGAAAATGTTTAACCAAGTTTCAATTGATTGATTTATTAATTGATTAAGTTTTAAAACAAACTGATTCGAATTTAACTTTCTGTGTTATGATTCAATTCTTATTCTGATTTGATTCAAATGTTGTGCTTAACTCTTCGGATTCTTATTCAATTTGATTCAAAATTTCGAACTTTTTTGCTTATTTCTTCGAATTCCTAGTTTCGGTTATATTTTAGAAACTACTTTTCGTATTTATTTGAAAATTGACTTAAACATTTGATTTTCTTAAACGACATTTCATAAAACTTTTATCTGAGTTGTTAAAGTATTTTTGCCACTATCTAATTCCTTGAATTCTCCTACTTTCTCTTATTATCTTGATTTTTATTTTTCTTTATTGTATGTTTTTATTCTTTTTTCTGTGGCAAAATTACAAACATTCTTTCCATTCACGTTCACACATTACACACATTTGGTGTGATTTTGTAATCCAAATCTTGAATCACTGCGATATTTTATTTTTATTATTATATTAGTCAAAATGAAACAAATTGGACCAATTTTGTAGAGTGAAATTTGCTTTCGAAATCCTCAAATCGAAAACAAATTAACACTTTAGTAAAATACTAATAAAAAGGAGAAGAAGATGAAGTCGAACCAGAAATGGGAAAAAAAGAGAAAACGATAGAGAGAGAGAGAGAGAGAGAGAGAGAGAGTGTGTGTGTGAGAGAGAGAGAGTGAGTGAGTGAGAGAGAGAGAGAGAGAGAGAGAGAGAGAGTGTGTGAGAGTGAGAGTGAGAGTGAGTGAGTGAGAGAGAGAGAGAGAGAGAGAGAGAGAGAGAGGTGTGTGGTGGCTAAAGCCAATGAAAACTGTTATTTCGCTGGAAAAGTGTGGTGAGGTTTGGGTGAGGAAGCAAACAAACACCGGAAATGTGTTTGTTCTCTCTCTCTCTCTCTCTCTGACTTTCTCTTTCACTCTCTCTCTCTCTCTCTCACACACACACTCTCTCTCTCACTCTCTCTTTCTCTCTCTAACTTTCTCTCTCACTTTCACTCTCTCACTTTCTCTCTCTCTCACTCTCTCTCACTCTCTCTCTCTCTCTCCCTCTCTCACTACTTTACCTAACTCAGTCAACATTCCAAACCAAATGCCGAGTTTTCCATTCAATCAAAACACTGCTTAGGGCTATTTGAACAAACGAATAAAAAACTCACGCTTTCTCTCCCTCTCTCTTATTATATATATTTTTATTTGTGTTGGTATTAAAAAGTAATTAATGAAAATGAAGAGATGATGATTAGGTTTTCGAAGAAGTTACTTTGTTACTAGCAATTTTAGTTACTTTTATTGAGAAAAATCGTTTTTTGTGTGATTATCTTTATTTATTTAGATTTCTCACTCTTTCTTCAGCCTTACAATTTTTTTATTTATATAAAATTAAAAATTTTATGAATAATAAAAAAGATTAACTTCTATCCTTCACTTCTTTTTAACTTTTTCATTAATAAATTTAAAATCTGATTTCCATTTTGATAATAAAAAGATTTTGACTTTATATTAAACGGGAGATTATCAAATTATAAAGAGAGAGAGAGAGAGAGAGAGAGAGAGTAAGTGAAAAAGTGAGAGTATGAGAGAAAGAGAGGGAAAGAAAGAGAGAGCGAGTGAAAGAGAGAGTGAGAGAGAGAGTGTGTGTGAGAGAGAGAAGGAGTGGGAGAGAGAGAAATAGAAAGAGAGTGAGGAAGAGAGAGAGAGAAAGAGAGAGAGAGAAAGAGGGAGAGAGTGAGGGAGAGAGAGAGTGAGAGAGAGGGAATGAGAGAGAATTAAAAATCTGCTGCTTCAAAATAGTATATATATATTTCCCCTTACCAAACTAACGCGTGTGTTTGAGTCAAAATGTAAATGTTTGCATTGATTAGAAACGGGGACCCAAGATAGGACTCTAGGGCCAGCTGGACCTAGGATTTCAGCTTAGCTAAACCACACACACACACCTTTAACAGTTTGTCTCTCTCTCTCTCCCTCTATTCTCTCTCTCCCTTTCTCTCTCTCTCCCTATTGATTCAAACATTTTCTCTCTTTATAACCTATTGTTGTTTCTGTAAAGTTGGTTAGTATTCATTATCCCAGTATACTAGTACTAATATCAATATATACAGAAGACCGGATTTGTATCTCTCTTTCTCTCTCTCGCTCTCTCTCTCTCACTCTCTCTCTCTCTCTTTTTACACTACATATATACACAGGAGAGTTTACTCTGTAAAGCTTTTCGTGTGCGTGTTTATAAACACAAAACTATGAAGAAGCCTATATACAGTATGGATTTGGATACAGTGTGGTGTTGGGACTCTCTCTTTCTCTCTCTCTCTCTCTCTCTTTCTCTCTCTTATTCTCACTCTCTCCTCTATTCCAAGAGTAGGGAGTTCCAGACTAACCAAAGTCTATAGAAAGCCACCGAGTGTGCAAACTGGCCTTAATTTCTCTCTCTCTCTCTCTCTCTCTCTCTCTCTTTCTCTCTCCCTCTCTCTCTCTCCCCAACCACACGATGAATTCAGTCAAGCCTTAGGCACTGGCTTAATCCTTAATCCTCCCCTCCAAGGCTAAGCCACTACTATATATAATGATGGCAATAATAATAATAGTAATAGTAATAATGATGATGATGATGATGAATAAAGGTTTAAAGTCGATTGAACTTGAACAGTCTGCTTTGTGGTCTTTCTCTCTCTCTCTCTCTCTCTCTCACTTGGAAACTTTGCAAACAACTCGATTCGACACGCTTCTCTCTCACTGACTGTTACGCTCTCTCATTTGAATATATACTAAATAAAAAGATTCAAAACTGTTGAAGCAAATCAACCAAAGCTTTAGACGAGATCCGAGAGATTTCCAACCCTAAGCTAAACGACCTCAAAATATTTGTTTCATTCTTTTTCTTCTTCTCTGTTCTCATTTTGGTCTAAGCGATTTAGCAGATTTGTGCTCTATTTTAAGTTTAAGTTTTTCTCTCCCTTGATCTCTCCCTCGTTTTCAATATATTCTCAATCTAAACTTTTCTTGATACAAAATCCAAAACATTTAAGAAGTTTATCTCGGCTAAGCTAAGCTAACACTAATCGAAAATATTAATTCTTTAATAATTTTTGTATCAGTTAAAATAAATTAGTGTTGTTGTTTATGTTTTGAATTTTAATTAAATTTTTCCTATATATTAATGAATAATATGGTCATGGTTTTTTAATGTTTTATGTTCTGTCATTTTTTTTGGTATTGTGCTACTCATGTTTTTGTATTGTACTTCCACTGTGCTTAACCGATTCGAATCCAACTTTCACTGTTGTAATTCAAATTGGTTACCGATTCGAATCTAACTTTCACTGTTGTGATTCAAATTCTTAACCAATTCGAATCTAACTTTCACTGTTGTGATTCGAATTCTTAACCGATTCGAATCTAACTTTCACTGTTGTGATTCGAAT
>WURS02427442.1:0-16176 GCA_011762765.2 Rhinocypha anisoptera | reverse complement strand
GCTTAGTATATCATGGACAGAGGCAGAATCCTTCTCGCGAAAGTGATCTTGGAAGGTAATTCAATTTCATTCATTTTCCGACTTCCCCTCCTTTTTGTAGTTCCTCTTGTGTTCTGCTGCTCGAACCCTTGGGCTCCGTCCTGTTTGTCCTATATAAGCTGCTTCACATTCTCCACACTGAAGCCTGTAGATGCCGTTCTGGTCCATAATGTTATTGGACTCTTTGATTATAGGGAGCAGGTATTTTAAGTTTTTGGGATTATGGTAAGCCAGCTTGATGCCAGTGAGTTTCAGAAAATTGCCTACTTTTAAGGAGACCCCTCCAATGTAGTTGATCTTTCACCAGCTGTTTTCTATTGTGGGTTCTAAAGATGAAATTGTCTGATTTCTGATGCTTTCTGTTTCTTGGCAATTACTTGTCAATTGTGTTCACTATGTAATCGTTGGCCAAGACTAGGGAATTTATGATGGAAATTTCTTTCTGGTACTCTTCTTTTGTGAGTGGGATGTTGATGGCTCTGTGGATCATACTCCAAAAGGCTGCTAGCTTTTGGCTGGGGGGGTGCTTTGAATTAGTGTGAATGACGTGGTCAGTACATGTAGGTTTGCTCTAAATGCCAAACCTGTATTGCCCATTCTGAATAGAGATGCTTAAGTCAAGGAAATTAATTCCATTGTTATTTCAGATTTCCATTGTGAATTCAGTGTTCCGGTGTTGGGAGTTTATGAAGTTCAAAAAGCTATATTTACCTTCTGGTCCCTGTCCATAAACACAAAATGTCATCAACATAATGAAACCAGTAATGCACTTTCTTCAAGAGTGGGTGTCTGAATCGAAACAATTGTTTTTCTAAATTGTTTAGAAAACTTTCAGCCAATAGTGGAGAGAGTGGGGAGCCCATAGCCAAGTCATCATTCTGTTGGTAGTACTCTCCATTGAAAGCGAAATAATTCTGATTAATGTTGATACAAGCTATTTTTTTAATAGTTTTTGGAGATAAAGGCGAGCACGTATTTAGGGATCTATTGTAACCCAGATCTTGATAAACAAGCAGAATGTTTTGCAATAAGGGCAATGAGTATTTTTTACTGATCTTCATATCAGTAAGGAATAATAACACATACATCATCTATATGCAATCAATGTTGCGAAGCAGGATTTAATTTTACTAGTACTAGTGTTTCTTAGGGCTCATGATAGACCAAAATATAAAAAGAAAGGACTGGAGATGATATGCATGCCAAGACAACAGGATGGATGAAGCCAATGGTGATGACACTCAAAAAGGACTGATAGGCATTATGGCTATAGCTCAAAAACCATTTCATTGTTTTGTGATGGTTATGACAGCTTCAAATTTGAGTCTACTAATGAACTTGTAAGGGACTAAAAGAGAGTAAATCATCCCTATTGAGTCAGAAATTGAGGAACAGGACCAGAATGAATGAGTGAAGACTTAAATGTTAGAATAAATGTGCATGGGCAGAAAAGCTTATGTACCATTTTTAATCTGCTCCTCTTAAAAAGATCAAATAGTCCCCCGTATATATTATATCATCAGTTGTTTTATTGAGGAGGCAATTAGCGGAGGTATATTTCCCTTTATTATGCATAACGCTTCCATAGATGTTGTCCTTTATGCTTTGCTTATTTTCAAAAGTGCCACTCTCTGAGCTCGTAGCAGCTTCTTCCTCGAAATGTGTATTTGATTCAGCTATACTCTGCTCCATATAGGATTTTGGTTATAGCGATTGCCACATTCATCAGAGTCAGGGTTGCTGTTCCATTATCTTTGCTCTCCCTCCCCAAAGCTGTGTGTGGGAGGAAAGTATCACTAATTCTGTTGATCACCTCGCAGCAGTGTTGTGCAAAACTTAGTCCTTCCCTGACTCCAAGGTATTTAAGTTGAAATTTGTACCTTATACGATCTTCATTCAGTATGAGAATGGACTTTTTGTTTGCATTTGCCGTGCAGTAGATCGTAGTGTGTTTTATTTACTGCTAGTTGTAATGTCTTTCGTTCTGTCCACTCTGTTATTTTTACTATGGCTCGGTTGTCTCTATTCTGTTTCCCTTCGGCTGTCTATCCTTACTATAATTAGCCCATCATCTGCGTATGTGGACGCCGTTATCCCATCGCCATATTATTTATCTAAAAATCCATTGAAAATAATAATAATGACGCGGCTAGAGTATTCGGCGGCTCATTAACGGGAGAGTAGGGTTTGAATCCGGGTGATATCTCCGTATGATGATGATGCTAAACAAGAGTGCCGCCACAACAGGTTCTCAAGTGCGAAAGAAGCGACTTCTCTGCGGGCTTACTTCCATAGGTAAGGGCGCCTTCAGAAAGTCCCTTCAGAAACTTCATAATGTTGCTGTAGATATAAAACTGTTGCATATTTAATTTTATGAATAATTTTAATACAAAATAATGATCATTTATAATTTTTGCTCTTTTTCCTTTGTTGGTGAAATTGCTAGGTACCATAAGAATCCCCGGCCCCCATAGTTAGGTATCGTTATCCGAGTAGCCGGTTTACTTAATGTATATCGACGTCAGCGATAAATTAATTTAATTTTTTGGTGTAATTCATATCATAAGTCGAATTCTTTTTCCAAACTCAGTTTTAAGGTTAGAATAATACTCCTAATATTACTGGGAACTTTGCTAAACCTCAGATTTAAACACAGTTGAGAGATTTTTTGGGATTTGACACTTCATGGGTTGGATAAAGCTTGGAAAAGGAGTTGGCTAGTGATCTGAGGGGATCTTGCATTTATCATCGGCGGTCCGCTGATTACCTACTGGTACATTGATTGGGACACAAGGAGAGAGCTGCGTCCAGCCTTTACAGTTTTGCTCAAATGGTTTCTTCAGTTTAACAGTCAGCGTAGCCTAAAAGTCGGTTCACTTTTTTGGCACTTCATGTTTTCAATTATTCATATCGAAGAGTCTTGTTTGTAAATTGGATTCATCTCCACTCATTCTGCTGTCGTAATGACGTCATTTATTATCGAAGAGTCCAACTTTGGATCTTATCTTTTCTGCGCAGGAGGGTCGAGGAAAATTCGCTTCCGTACGAAAAACGAATCTAAAAGATAACAACCATACTGCTACCTTCTGTAATATATCGACAGTATTTAATTGCATGCACTGATTTGTACTAAAGTGTTCTCTTTCCATCGAAAAGATATCGAGGGTCCCTACAACTTCCGTTATGAACAATTATTTCTGTCCTATGTAGCTGCAGCTTATTCAAGACGGCACATTGATAAATGGTATTAAATATACAATTCATATTCCAGCAGTGACATCATCAGGACCAAAACTGTTGGGCTACAGTGTAGTGAAACATGTTGACCAAGTAAATAAAATATTTTAGTGTGGATTTGCAAAGTTTTTCTCTCCATAAATTCCAGCAGTAACACTATTATTATTGCGTAGATAGTAATAAGAGGAATATGCCTCCTGTTCATGATCATCCATTGTTGCTAGGTTGAATGGTAAGTAGCTATAATTTATTACGTGTTCATCGTTTGGCGGGTACATCTATTGGGTAATGGTCGTGGTGTGAATGTGTTTATAAGGGCAATGCTGAAGGGAAAAACTGTAGAAAGGGTAGGTTCTTCCGGAACATAACTTTCCGCATAACGGTTCTCAGCGCAGTACAAGTGCCGTTTTAGTCTTTGTTACATAGTTGTCGAGTATGTTTTACCGTTGTTATGAAACTTTAATGACGAAATCTTAAACCATTGCAGTGCTAACATTCGACTGAAGATGGAATGACGTCTCCTCATATAGAGTTGTATCCGCTTGGCTCTTTCGCTCTTATCTCTTCGTCAGCGAATCGATAGGAAGTTGAAGAGGGGTGCCGAGTACGTACTCGTAGTTTAGGAGCAGTTTCCCAATCTTCTCACGGTTTCCCTAGGTCTTACGTATTCGCAAGTTTTCTTTTCCTGGAGTGATGAATTCCTTTTATCTTCAGCTTGTGGATCTTCTACACTAAATCTTGCGTTAGCAATTCATTTATCAAACTTTAATAATTTATCTATTGCTCGCTGTGCAGTATAAATTATAGAATTTTGAATTACTGAAAATATGCTTCATTGTATTACAATATGTACGCGCCTACTTTGATTGATGTTCCTCTCATAGTAGTTTCCACCCGGAGATACGATTTAGTAACTGTCACACCTCTGGAATATTTTACCGGGGGAAAGTTGTCTTCATTCGAATTATTGAAAGCAAAGTTGTATCATACAAGGAGACTTATGTTTGTTGGTTTTCAATTGCCTTTCACATGACATTATTGCGATGGGTTCCTCGAACTTCTCCCTCGCCCCCACATATGTGGCGGTAAACCTAGCAGTATTACGAGGTTGTTGGAGGAGGACAGACGCTGATTTTAGGAGGTCGGTGGTTACAATTAGGTAAAATCAGTGTTAATGAACACTATCGACATAATCCTAGTCGTTAAGAGATTAATTATAATAGGTAGACTATATTTTAAATGTGACTTCAAATGCGTATCAATAAGCGTTATTTTTCCCCACGAAGACTGGCAATGAAAACCTAGAGATATGATGATTTGATGATGATATGGAGATTGAATATTTCATAGCCTTTCGTTTCTATTATGAAAACTTTAAAGTTGTATTTGGTAGGGATTCACAATTTCGTTGATATGTTTCGGCTGACATTGAGGAACCTCAGTCGATTCTCATATTTTCTCGGGAATGAGTACCACGATCTTAAAATTTCACATATAATTTTATAGGCGCTCTCCCTGGAACTATACATATTGATTTTCATGAATTTAGATTTTCCACTTAATTTAACTAGTACTTTACAAGTAAACTTACGCACTGTGGATAATGTCCGATGGAAACTAACCCGCTGCCCTCACGGCGGATTACACGGTACTTCACGGTGGTAGACGTAGGTTCAGTTTCAAGCGCGTCAATACGTCCTCATCCAAAGTGGAAACTTCCCCACGATAGTTGCATGGCTATTGGACTGGCCGAGAATCACGTGGCCGAAGGGAGACTGGGTGGGTGTGGTCACTTCCCTCCCCCCCCCCCCCCAAACCCTAAACTCCGCGAATATTACGCAGTCGCAAGACGACGGGAGAAGCATTATCTAGTACGGAAGAAGAATAGCACGTAAGAGAATCCAGAGAGAGGTAGAAATCAGTTCAAATTGCTCTCCTTCTTGGACATCTCAGACTGGACATTACGGCCTGGTCAGGACGGCACGGCACTCTCCCATCCACTGAATTTGAGAGGTCAGCACTCCAGTCTCGGCGTCCAACCCACCACTGACTGATTCCTCGGATCATTTCGGTCCCTCATCCCTCCAGTGGCACGCCACGTCGGGAGCGCCTTTCCATCATGGTGAGCCTTTAATGCAGGCGCGGCTCGTGACTATGTGCTATGGTGCAATAGCACATAGGAATACAGGAGGGGTTTTATTAGTGTAAATTACTGTTCTCGTAAAATACCTAGGCTCTAGGAGTAACTCGAATTTCCCTCTCCTTTACGTA
The DNA here is from genome assembly GCA_011762765.2 of Rhinocypha anisoptera. Classification (NCBI taxonomy): domain Eukaryota; kingdom Metazoa; phylum Arthropoda; class Insecta; order Odonata; family Chlorocyphidae; genus Rhinocypha; species Rhinocypha anisoptera. The sequence continues at coordinate 10,629 of WURS02427442.1, read as the reverse complement.
AACTCATTTCACGTTCATACCTTAAGCCCCAATATTTCGAAGAGCGATTGTGTAAGAGAATCGTGTACTACACGCTGTCAGCACACTTATGTATGCCTGACCATATAGGGTGCGTACCGATTCGCGCATCAGGCACTTCGAAAAGCATGAGACCATTCCGAATTTCGCTTATAAAAGCGACTCCGGAGCGAGCGTAATGCCTCGTTGATGCACGCTTCAACTGCATCTTGATTGAAAATAAATTGTGCCGGAGACAAAATTTTTCATTGAATAACGGATATCCAATCGTACCTATACATACTCGTATAGTATTGTCTACCGTCCTTAGTATTAGTATTTATTTACGGGCTATAAAACCCTTTTCACAAGTTACGCCGTACAAGTTATAAAATAAATTAGTAATAGTAAAAATACATACTGAAACTATAAAACTTATGATTTGATACAAGTATACCAATCTTCGGATTGAAGTACTGACGATGGTAGCGTAGCTGCTTCGGATTATATGGAGATCTGAAATTTTATAAAATTGCAATATTTGCAGAATAACGCCATGCACACAAAATACTTTATGCATTTCAGGCCGGTGACTTTGAGATGCCTCTAATGCAATTTGGGTGGGGTTTCGTGCTACGACGAAGGTAGGGAACAGATATTAAATATGAAAAATTAAGAAGCCTACCATTGAAAATACCTGGAGTGAAACGAATACTCGAATGCGGTAGAGATAATACAGTATACAAAATTACAATAATTAGCATTAAGGTTATAATGGATTTACCGAAATGGAAGTAACATTTTTGGTATCTTTTGAGTATACAGTAATATGGGACAATATAGGGCGATGGATGTTCGATTTCCTTGCTCCAGGCTTCACACCCGGGAACAAAATTTACTACATCCATAGCAACCGTGTATAAAATGGCGATAAAATAGTATAAATTTCACGTTTTAATGGGATTTCTTCAATCTTTAGACCGAGATACATGGATGGAATAAGAAATCACAGTGTTTCATGCAATTTCTAGTCCAAGTTCAAAGCTCCTATCTAATTTTTTTCATATTTTAAAGAGTCAATGACACTTTCAGCGAACGGTAAAATTCTCATTTTCCCATCACATCGCATGCAAAAAAATGAACGTCATTGGAGTCAAACCCGGGCCGATTTCTTGGGGTTTTCGATTTTTTTCCATTGTCACGGAAAGAGTTGGTACCTTCCTTATGAATCTCAGGCCGATAACTTGAATAAAAGTGCCCGGGAATTTGTGCCAATGAATGAACCGTTGAATGAAATTGCAGCTTTACATATAAAAAATAATTTAATTTGCCTCTTCCCATTCAAACTGTAACGGATCGTGCCCACTCGAGGTGAAATGCATCGTACTTACATTAAAGTCTGTGGAAAAGTATGTTGATCTTTCCGTGTTTTGGATATGCACGGATTACAATTCCTCGTACAGAAGGTTTCTTGTTCCGGGAGTCTGTAATGGAAAATAATTTGGTACAGTTGCAAATCCGAAGAATAAAGGAGAGACGGACCATATCCTACTCTTATATTCAGTATTATTATTCCGATTTCATTGGAATAATAATCCTCACCAGTTGGATTCATTGCATTCCTCTGTGCTTGGCAAGGGTATTTTTTGTTAGCAAAAAGTTCAATGAGCTATAAACGCTTTATAAGTTACTTTATTGTTTCGTAAGTATATTCTTAAGCTTAATATAAATATTGTAATTATAAATATCAATAATTTGTCGTACTTGGGGCAGGGAATAATTGCTCTACAGCATTTTCCGTTTGAGTAGCGTCTTCATTTTAAACTTGGCGCCGCGACGAGGAAGAAGTTCCGCGGACTACTATTTGAAGATAAATGTTAAAATTACCCATTCACCGAAGAGGTTGTCGACTCCTCCGGTATACGATCCGTATTTCATTGAATCGAAATGTAGTCGGATCAGTGGAATTGATCAGATAATTGAAAACTAACAGAGTAGTTGAGTTTTTGTTTGTAGGGTGCGTCTCCGTTGTTTTTTCAATCACCACTTCGCAATTTAAAATTTACCTTTGTGAAACTCGAAACTCACAACACCTCCAAATTTGTTCACAACACTTCCGATTCCTTTAATGTATTCTTGGGTGATGGGATTTTAAAGTCATCCCAAGTGATTTCCTGGGTGCCATTGTTTTCTGGGGAAACCACAGGGGGCACAGAGAAGGGTTATGACTCTCAGCCTGATGTGTGAATTATCACACGCCACAGTGCTTAGTACCAACTGAGCTCTCTACCCATACTTATCAAACCGGCCCAGGTTTGAAGATTATGGTTTGGTTTTAATCATACTACGACAGGTCATCTCGGAGCAATTGAATCCACGGAGAAAGAATTCCAATTCCAAATCGTTCAAAATGATCATGCTAAATAAATGAACACTAATTACATTTAGCTTTCTTACCTGGAATTTGTCTTAATTATAAAGGATCGAAAGGTTACATAGCCTCCATTAGATAAACGTTTGAACTAATGCTAGGTGAGCTATTTTATTATTAAAATTATCGGAGACGTTTGAGAAAAGACCTACCGAGGGGTAAGAGAAAGGTTGGCTGGCTGCCATTCTCCGGATTGAAGGAATGATGATGGCGATAGTTGAGCTCTATCCTCACTTAACAAACCGAACATGGAGTCGAAGAGTGTGGTTAATGCCCCCTCAATCTTTTCCTTCTTTCTTGCGCGTTATCGTTTACTAGAGCCCTCTTTCCCGCGTCCGATTTTCTCCAGGAAACGGCCGCCGGACAGATGGGCGGAGTCTTCTCCGAGGAAACCCTCACCATGAACGTCCTCGCCCCAGAAGCGAGCTCCCAGTGCCCATGGGCCCTCTTGTCGGAGGAGACTAGGGACCGGATTTTGGGGAGGACGATTGACTTCCAGGGGAGGGAGACGACGCTGGGAAACTTGGTGAGAGCCGCGATAGGCGGGGGAGGAGTGGAACTGGTGGACGCCGCTCTGGGAACGCTGCTGGACGCGGAGGACGTCTCCGCTCTGACGGACGGAGGCAGGAGGGTGCAGATAGGGAGACCTCTGGTGCCCGCGCTGGAGAAGAGGGGAAGGGAACTGCTGCTCGGCGGTCCCGGGAGTTTCTGCCGTCGGAAGATCAAGGTGAGGCCGGTCGAACTTATATGGCAGACGTTCAGCTGGAGGAAGCGAGACGCTTTCTTCTTCCTAAACTCCGCCGTGACTGACGTCCGGAGAGCAGTGTCCATTAATGAGGGAGTGCGCGAATGGAACGGTGAAGAGGCCGCCGCGGGGGAATCGAGGTGCTTCCTGTTGCGCGGTGACGAGGAGAGCGGAGGACTCAGGTTCGGAGAGGCGGTAGAGAGGCTGAAGGTGGCGGGGGAAGGGAGGAAGAAGTGGCAGTACGCTCACTTATTTGTTCACCGGGACAACAAATTTGTTCACCTTCGCACGGAAGAGGTGGAAACGGAACGGGCCGTCGTGGTGGCCGGTCCTCCCGGGGTTGGAAAGTCGGTGTACCTGAACTCGAGAGCCCTTGAAATGAACCGAGACTACCCGGAAATTTGGACGGACGTGGTTGAGTTGACCAGTGAGGTGGAAAATTCGAGGGAATGGAAGGCAAGAGACTTCTCTACACGTGAAAAGGTTGAGGATGTCTTGAGCGATCTGGTGAAGGTGCGGGAGACTGCCGGTGAGGGAGGCTGTTTCCTTGGACACAAAATATTCAAACTCTTTTGTCGAATCAAAGGAAAGGTGTTTATATGCTTCGACGGCTACGATGAAATTAGGCCGGATGAAAGAGACACGTTGCCCTATTTCCTCGAAGACCTGCTTCGAAGGACTGAGGTCCAGTTCTGCATTGCGTCGAGGGAACACGAGTGCAGTCGCCTCGAGCAACGCTTCTCCACACTTTTCCGGAATTTGGTTCCCTTCAGTGGGGAAGAGAAGTCGGCATACGCCAACGGGGAGTGGAATGCTGCATTGGGATCCCTCTCGGAGGAATGCAGAAGGTCCAAGGTGATGAGAATGATTACGGCTCTGGAGTCGAATGAAGAGCTTAAATACTTGGAGGGAACACGAAAAACTGTAGAAAGTTTGAAGTCCCTTTGTAATGATGACAATCAATCGGTAGACGTAAATTTATTACACTTGGCCGCTGAGTTGTTAGAGTCCGGGAAATCAAAAACCAATAAAAGAGAGGATTTGACAAGTACCCCGCTCCAGCTGCACATGCTGGCGAAGATTTTGTTTGAGCATAATTTTTTCCTCAAAGAGTTCAACTTGTCCACGTTGTACATGAGATTTTTCGACGTGATTATTGAACATTTCCATCAGGAAAATTCAAGTATGCTTGTATCATCTCAGCAGGAACAGGTATGCATCAATACGCTGAAGAAACGCACGTTCAATTTGATGAAGAAATTTGCCGCATATTCCTTTCTTGGGGTCAAGGAATGCCGTTTTTCAGAGGATGACATTTGCAAAATAATAGGGGTACAGGTGCTTAGCCGCAGGGGGAACTCCATTGTGTTCCTTCACCGCACCTTCGGAGAATTTTTACTTTCTGCATGGATATTGGAAAATGCAGATTTAATTACTATGGAAACCCTTAGACGTACATTCCTGTCCATCGATTTCAAAAGGATTCGTCGAATTGTAGATGGTCTTCTTCTTTCTGTGTACGGCAGGGAATCAGACGGAGCAGAAGAAAGCGACTTATCACTGGAATTGAGTAAATTGAACAGATCAGCATATAGGAAAAATGTTTTTGCAACGTTCATGCAGTACTGCCTGTTTACCTGCATAATAGAGGTGAGCGAAGGCACGCTACAGTACGTTATGGATAACGCCGGGGAGTCAATCGTAGAGGTGGTCTTCGGAAGAGCGAGGTGGAATGTGAAAAAATTGAACTTGGAACTTGATTACGATTGCAAAACCAGCGGCTGGAACGGATTCACCTTGATCGGAAATCTCATAGGAGGCAAAGCGAGAGAGATGGCGTACTCGAGTGAAATCCATTCCCCAATGGAATACCTCGAGTTCCTACCGAAATTTCTGCGCCTGTCGGTGGAGTATGGATTTCTGGCGGAACTGAATAAATTGATGATCAGCGAGGGCCTATGGTGGACGGGTGCTTGTAGGGAGCAGTTGTGGAGAGAGGAAGGGGGAAGGGAACAGTTCGGAAAGATCCTGAAATTCCTCGTGGATAGGAGGGAGACCCTAGGCGAAGGTCTGAGGGAGGTGATGCATAAGAGCGACTGCGGAGTGATGTTGTTGTACTGCGCTACGTACGACTTCGAGCTGTTCCTTCACGTTCTGGATGCATTGTTCCAAGGTGACCACGAGGCGAAGGCATTTCTGCTCCAGGGTGAGGGCTTCATCTCTGCATGGACGAAGGTGCTCAACCGGTGTAGATTGGACGAGGTGAAGAGGGTGTGGCGTCACGTGGGTCTGAGACTGGCTAATACTGAGAGTAGGGGCCACTTCCTACGTCGGAAGAGCGGAGAGCGAATCAGCGCTCTGGGCGCTGCCCTAACGAACGTCAACCATCGCCTCGTGGTCTACTTCGTGTGGGAGTTGATGCGTGATGAACTTGACGGAGCGGAGTGCAAGGCACTCCTGTTCGACGCCTTCGATGCCGGGAACAAGCCGCGCATGTTAAAAGGTGATAGGATGTTCCCACCCAAACAGGAAGCGTCCTTCTCACTCCTCGCCGGGCTAATTCGGGACGGGTTCCTCGACAGAGATGAGGTCACTCGAATCCTGTGGAGCGTGGATGAAAACCACCATTATTACTTGCTGAGAAACGACTTGAGCCATGTCCCGAGCCCCCCGACAATCCATGCGTTACAGGGCGCTTTCCTTTCCCAAAGTCTCGAGTCCCCGGAAAAAATCCTGAGGGCCATGGACAGCGGATATAGTTGGCTGCTGAAGGCGTGCCTTTTCCTGTCAGACTGGACGGAAGAGGAAGGATTTAATTCGAGTACCGAGAGCGAATTCGTGGAGTGTCTCCCCTCCGTTCGAACCTTCCCCCTCGCGGAAGGATTAGATCGCGTGGTTGAGGGTCAATCCATTGAAATGAAAGGCGGTGGGAAAATTATGGCCATCCGTTCCGTTCAGCTGAAGGCATTCGTCGTGTTGTTCAACAGACAGATGAGGGTCGAGCAGATGGTTCTGGGGAGGGAGGAATTCTTCAAGCGGATAGCGAAGGAGTGGGAGTGGATGACGGACATTCAGGGTCGACATTCAGGACGGACATTCCACGAATTCAGGGTCGGAGACGGGAGTTGGACGCGGTCGATTCTCGCCCGCTGCGTCATCGCCACCCTGTCCAATTTTCTCACCAGGGAGCAGGTGGGAGAGGTGATACTCGCGGGGAAGTATCACATAACGGGGACTGCGTTTCACGCGGCTGTAGCCAAAAACGACCGCGAGTATTTCCTCTTCCTCTACGACGTGGCAAAATGGTCATTCGGCGAGGATGCCCTGCACAAAGTTCACTCAATTGGGAAGAGAGGTAGATGTGACGGCGCAACATTACTTAAAGTACTTATGGCCGTTCAGGAGACAGGGAGCGTCGATTGCCTGGTAAGTCAAAACTCCCTCCTTCATACACTCAGCATTGATTGATTGATTAATGGTACTTATTTTAGTAAATTAGCGCACACACTTTGAAGGTGTCGAAAATAAGGCCACAAACTCGTCCCGGCAAATATTCCCCTTAAATCACTTACCTCTCTGAATTTAACAACAGTCGCCTTCAAAATAGGTTCCTTGGGGAGATCATACAGCAGCCTCAGGACTTAGTCCTCTCAAAGCAGTATTGGATATCTTTTACTGTAATGGCCGTGGAAGTTGACATCGTATGACGCTTGTTCTGAATCTCGTAAAAATTACTTCACGTCAATAAGAATTTTTGCTTTTGTCACTTATTCTTGTTAAATGAGACACAAACTTTGAAATTCCACATAAAATTCCATTTTTTATGTGGAATTTCAAAGTTGGTTCTCATTTAATCATGAAGCAGTTCCACGAAGTCACGCCGGAAACTATTTCCTACTTCTTCTTGTTACTGGCCGCTCTCATGTCAAAACGGTACACAAAAACACGAGATAAATATAAAGCCACTCACCTAAACGCCACTACTCTTTCAGGCGAAAACAGCTAAGAATGTCTTATAAGGAATGAAAACTTAACCGTCTGTTAGCCTTCCAATGAACACTAACCGCTGATATTTAGCAAACTTTATTGTGGGACCTCACCCGGTATTTGAATTTTAGGTTTTTTCCAATCAGAAATTTTATAACTGTAACTTATTTTCTATAACTTAACCAAACCGAGACATTCACAAAATGCTGACAAGGCGCAAGATGGACTAAATTATTGTATTTTGATAGTACACGGTATTTAAATTTTCAATTCAGACTCTACATTTGACATGATTATTTGACATGATATTGACATGACACGTACCTAATTGATAACATGATCAAAATATATTTTTGTATTTTTAACAATTACATTGCAGATCATACTAAATAACAGCGAATAGTAAACTACTCCATTATCATTAGTATATTGTCAAATTTCTCGGTCCCAATTTCATATCATAATTATTTGATTAGGGTGGAAAAAATGAAACTAATATAGCATAGAATTGTTATAAATTGCAGAAAAGTGAAATATTTTTGTTCAAATATCTTCATTTTCTTTTCCATCGAACAAATAATTACATACATATTTGGACTGAGAATTTAAGATATGCTTCATTAAGCGAATTATTTGACTCACAGGAAGTTTTTATTTTTTCATTGGCATCCAGAGACGATGTCATGACATTTCATTATAGAAAGGAAGATGGTTGGAGACGGTTGGTGAGAGCGGCGGAGGTGAAAGGGGAAGATTTTCAGCGAGGGAGAAGGAGAAAGGGGGCACTCGGAGGGAGAGGCGCAGGCAGCTACGTTGCCACGGGAACCCACCAAAGCAAAAAAGGCCCATTTTTGTAAATAATAAACTTAAATCATGAATAAAGGTTTTCGTTTAGTACCTAAATTTGCTTAGGGTACTGTTGCTGAAGAGTAATTTCCTAAAACATTACTCACCCTCTCTCACTTATGATTCGTGTAAAACGGTCAAGTGGTGTTGGGCACAGAAATATTGTGGTATTGACATACGTGAATAAAGTTGCCGTGACGCACTTAAATTTATATAAATTTAATTAGTCTCACTGGTTAATACCGTTCGGTATTAACTATTATTTGGTGTACCTCCTTAACGAATTTGCCCCAGAAAAGTTAATACGCATCTCCAAACCTATTCCTCCCTGGCTGAATTCAGAAATTAGACAGTCTATGACACTGCGTGACTCCACTTTTAGACATTTCAAGAAAACGAAGGACACTGATGCGTTCAAGAAATATAAATATCACAGGAACAAAACAAAAAAGAAAATAAGAAATGCTAAAATAAATTTCTTCCGTCAAGTCACCAACTCCAAAAATTCACCGAAGATTCTATGAAAAAAACTAAAATACATTGGTCTAGGTATACTCGTAACACTCTCTCCAGATATTTCTCTCGATACATTACATGACAAATTCTCACAGCCTCCAAATACTGCCTCAACAGGATTCAAAAATCAAAAACTACATATGTACTCTTCAAAAGCATCAAGTATGGGTAATATCGAAACAATTTAAATTCACAAACGTAATCTAAATGCAAGTGTGGTTTTCTTCCCGACGAATTAAATCCAAGGCATATGGTTCCAATAGAATCCCGCTTGATTTCCTAAAGAAATTAATAACAATAATCCTACCATGTATCACCAATATTTTCAACTCTTCCTTCTCACAAGGTCATTTCCCCAGTCCATGCCATGCCATGTTTTCTCTCAATGGGGCTCCCCATTGTTGCGTCCCTGTTCCCGACACATCCGGTCGTCACCAGGGGTTTAGGATATTTTAAGGGTTATAATGGGAAAGGGGTTTTTGCTGTTATGTTTGCTGGTGTGATGGAAGACTGCTCTCATTACACCAATCCCGGAACAAACAAATTCCGACTGATTTCATTTCTCCCAATACTTTCTAAAGTTCTCGAAAAACTCTTATATGATGAAATATCTCATTTCTTAAAGCAGAATAATATGCTTGATACGTCACAATCTGGTTTCCGACAAGGGCATAGCACCACAACTGCATCAGTGAAAATAACGGACAATATCCGTCGAGCTATGGACCAGAAGGAATTGTCTATTCCGTTTTACTCGACTTTAACAAAGTCTTTGACTCATTAGATAAAAACATACTTGCAGCAAAGATAAGGTGCATGGGTTTTTCACCATCCGCTATTACCTGGATCACATCATAGCTCACAGGTCGGCAAAAGAAGTAATCGCGAATAATTCATCCTCATCATGGACTAATGTAAAAAGACGCTCACCCCAAGGCTCTATTCTTGGTCCTCTACTATTTCTCGGTACATCAATGAATGTCCTTCAACACTCAGAAAATGTAAACATCACTTATAAACGGATGCTCTAAAAATTTATTCAGACTCCACCATCGTCAACCTAAATAACACTCTAAACCATACAGCGATGACCTAGAACGTCTTAATGATTGGAGTAAAAGTGATTTCTTATATGTAAACAAAAAAATTAAAATAAATGGTAATTGGTTACTCAAAAATATTAGCGTCGATAAACAGAGATGAATTACTGAAAAGTTATCTTGGTCATCCTATGTAATTAAAATGTGCAAGTCTAACAATAGATCCTTCTTTCCTCTTCTAAGACTTAAGTATATCATCCCTACCAGGTTAAAGAACAGTTAATATCCTCATTAATGTTGTCATGCTTTGACTATGCTGACGGATCTTATCAGGACCTATCACAAGATCTATCACTGAATCTCCAGCGTTCCCTCATTGCATGCTTCAGGTACATATTCAACTTACAAGCATCGGACCATATTACCCACCGGTTACATAAACTATCTTGGCTGCTGAAGGTTGACTAGCGACGACTACTGCATACTCTATCTCTACTGTATTAAACTATGAACACAACTACCTCACTTATGATTTAAAAAGTCTCGACAAAATACACAAAGTCAATACTAGAGGGAATCGTATACTTGTTATCCTCAAACACCGAACAGAAATATGTAACAAATTGTTTACGGTCACAGCCTGTCGGGAGTAGAATAACCTGAAATTATGTACCAAGAATGCGCCTTTCTTGACATCATTCAAACAGGTCTTCACAAGACACTACTGACTTTGCAACAATCAAGATGACATATTTTTTAAACAAGCAACATATATTAAAAGTGAATATCGATCATACATTTGAACTCTCCAACACTCACAAGCTCTCACAATATATGACTAAATTGGTTTATTTATTTGGTATATGGTGTACAATTTTATTTCGTAATGCCATTGTTTAATACATTAAAACCCTCATGCCCTCACTTCCCTCAAAACAAACCCTCCTTCCCTTTCTACCCAACCAAAAATATCTCACTCCCCTATCTCTCATTGAATTCTCTCATCCTCCCATTCCCCTAACGCCTAATCCCCACTCCCTCCTCTTCCCCCCACACTTATTATTAAT
>WURS02427432.1:0-16176 GCA_011762765.2 Rhinocypha anisoptera | reverse complement strand
CTCCCCCTAGACCCTCTCTCCAACGGTCCAAAAAGGTTTGAATGTTCACACTTTCCTATTTTTCCGAAATGGGGCATCCCTATGAAGCACTGTTCATGATGGTTCACCACCGTCAGGCAGGTTTGACGAATGCATTCCATCTGCCAAGATTTGAGAAGTAGTTTTCTGACCCACCACCTCGTCATTTCCCTTAGTTGTCGCAGAGTTTCAGTAGAATGCTGGTTACAAATGAAAGCATTTACGTACTGTTTGGCATCGAATTAATAAAAAATTACCAAGGAAAATAAATACGGAATACATTTTTGGATATATTCCTGCATGAAATATTTTGACTATAATCAATCATATCTCCACTACCCCCCTTGGAGGGAACTGGGCTATGCAATCAATAAGAGTCCTCCCGGGCCTGCCACTGATAAACCTTTGTGTCAGAAATAGAAAGAAAGAGTTCCGCAGGTACTCTTCTCCTGCACACAGCCATAATGAAAAAAGATGCTCCCAATGCTGAGAGGCTAATTCACATTCATGAAAATGGAAAAGTAAGACATTAGATGCATTAGAAACAGTAGGGATACTTCAAAATTGTTCCACCTAGTTAAAACCTTGTAAAAACATAAAAATCACTCCCAATCATCCTAATACTGGTACTCGAATTATATTGAATTTAAAATTCCTTAAGTTCATAAAAACAAACTAACAATGCTAAAAAGTTACATTCAATTTTTTATTTGATATGTTTTAAAACATACTGTTAGCAAAAATGTACTTTATTTATGAACTCTTTATTATGGTTTATTCTACTCTCAGAATTCATATTGCGTAATATTTTGAGGAAGTTCCTCACTATCTAACAATGAGTTCTTAATCCAAACAGAAGTCAAGGAGGACCATGTGTAATGAGTCTTATTGGGCTCACTGTAAACATCTTTTCCGGAGGTCAGGGATTCTGATTTTTCCTTCTATGTTTGTATATATATGTCAAGAGTTTGAAACAAATAATTGCTACCATTCTTAAACAAACAAGGAGTTATGACGATGTACACATACTTACATCTAACCAAAGTACAACATTGAAAGGACCTTACTTGTGTACAAAATTGTATAATCATTTGTCGTTAACTATAGAAAATGAAAAAATACTCATGGTGTTTAAAAGGATACCCAGACAGCAAATAGATATCTAATAGATATATTTTTGTTCAAAAAACAGTACATATATCTAATATATATCTCCTAAAAGATATCTATTAGATGTATATCTATTAAAAGCAAATATATATCTATTGATAGATCATCTGTGGACAGACATTTGTAGACATGATTTAGATATATATTTGCTGTCCGGGATAGTTTTTTGTTATCTTCAGGAGAATCGTTTTTATAGAGTTAATGAATGCTTAAATTCTCTTCATTGATATGTACCTGTTTACATTTTTTGTGACGCGCCTTTATGTACTCGCATTGCGTCAACATTTTGTAATATATCTTTGGGCAAATAAATAATGACAATGTTTCAACCATTTCTTTAGGAATTCTTTCTCGACTGCCATCGATGCCAACATAACCCATTTGGGACAGGAAGATCTGATCGAGGTCCCGTGGGTATTCCGCATATCATACACGTGGTATGTGTTGATAGGGGTCACAATCTCCGTGCTGGCAGGAGTGATAGCGACAGCCATCACTGGACCAAATGACCTCAAAAACGTCCACATCACGCACCTGACGCCCCCGATTCGACCTCTGTTCTCTCGCTACTGCAGAGGGGGACAAGATGGATCAGAGCATCACGAGGAATGGCCTGAGCACCAACCACACACAAGCAACCAAGGAGAGAAGTTGACAACCTGATTCTGAATCAGATCGATTGATACTGATTTCATTGCGCAATCAAGGTAAGCATTACGTAAGCAATATGGAAACAGTTTATAAGAGTACATAAATCAACATTTTGGAAGTCTTCTACTTAAGTTTTAGGGTGCAAAATTTAGCATTTAGGCATGGTTTATACATACTTTACTTGATTATGAATTTTGTATCAAATGATCACATCATATTAAACATTCAATAAGGTCTTGGCTTAGCTTCTAACTAATTAAGTTTTCATCAAACCTTTTTTTTTTTATCAAACATAGGCACCAAAGTCAATCACATTTCAAAATTTATACGGACAAAGCAAGCTTAGCACGATGACGAACAATTTGAGGCATCATTAAATTAGAGTAGCATAACTGTGACAATGGCTTGCCCTGTAAACTTTTCACTTTATTGTTTCAAAGGAAATGTTATGCTTTTCATGGATGAATAGCAATGGAACTGTTTTTACATAATGACTCTCTTAGATCCACCTATTTTCTGGAGTACCATGGACAAATCCAAAGATGTTCGTAAAGTAATGCAGGGTTAGTAAATCGTACCAATGCAGAGAAAAATATTGAGAAATGATTTACATATAATTAAAAAAACAAAGTAACCATCGTATTACTAAATGGTCATATTCTATCACTCAATGGTTTTACCGCATGAAGTAGACATTTTAATAATTCAACTGTGGATAAAATTGTAAAGATAATTCAAGTTTTTCCTTAAAATGCAGTATAACTCAAAACAAATAACAAAATGGTTAATCAATTTATAATGTTAACTTAGATTTTTTAAAGCAAATACTTGGAAAGATATGATAAATGTCATATGAATATGATGTAATAAAATCATTACTGAGTTACAAACACTTCCACTTGCAGGTGATGTCATCAATTTAATTAGAAAATTTGTCATACAATGAATTCATTAACAATGATTTATTCCAAAAATTCTTCTGTTCACAGGTACCAACTTCTTACCATGACTTCAAAAATGATGCTCACATGAATTATAACCCACAATACTCTATAAAAAGATATTCAAAGTACTATCATCAGTGGGTCAATGCCCATTGAAAACAACACACTAAAAAACACCAGCTCAAAATGACAAGCATTTTCATCTACAGAACCTGTGATGAAAATTTGTTTAAATTTACATCAACATTTGCAATAACATGTTAAAATGTAAATACAAGTTGATTCAAACATACTGAGAATTAATTTTTTTCATGCCCAAGTAAGTAAAACTCTAAAATTACATAATACTTGATTAACATTTTGTCCAAACAAAATATTTAATTGAAGACATCCAAAAACTCACACCTTTTATCCAAAATGGAATCAATACACCAGAACAGCTCCTCTAAATGCCACCTAATACTTGCTGAAAAACTCATGTGAAAATGCATATCATTACAGCAAAGTACACAAGTGCCTTTTATAATTTTAGAATATGCTTCCAACATTCAAGATAAAAGCTATGCTGACACAGGAGTTGGGGTTTCGAAAACCAAATGCATACTTGGGAAGTATTTCTTGCCTTCTGCTACTGCCATGATCCAATATAATAGTCCTTATTAAATATATGTTACATTCCCATGATAATTTTGCATTATGCCATTAAAACCACAATCGTCAAGTGACATATAAAACATTTCATACATGAGCTACACTATAAATAATGTAAGTAACAATAAGTTCACACACACTAAATTCTCTCCTTTGGCAAGTAGAGGTTATGAAAAATTTGAGCTCATCATTTCCAAAATTGTTTGAATAAATATGGAATTAGGTATGAATTAATTTAGCATATTTGTACATAAAATAAAACACATATTATCATGTTGAAGTTATAGCAAAAAAACAAGCCTCACCATGTATACAATATAATTATATAATTTGTAAAACAACCAACACTCATTTGATCAAAACTTTCATTTCCCATGACCATAAATCAAAGGTGAAACAAAAGAATTTTTCAAGACGATAACAAGCAGCTGTCATGGATAATTTATATCTTATAAATGATATGTGAATGCTCTAAAAGAAATGTTGGCCAAGAGAAAAGGTTGGCAATGAGAAAAAGATTGTGAGGCAACAAGTACTCAATGATGGAACATTAACAACACCATCAAAGTAAATTGTACTTATACACAATTGCTGTGAAACTGATTAAAATAATAATAAAACCTTTGAAATAATCATCAATGTTTTACTTTTTACAGCATGCAATCACCAATTTGGTGATTTGGATGATCACCCTCTTAAAGTGGCACCAAATTTTAGCTATACCAGTGAAAATTTCTAGAAAATATCCCACTGGGAAAAAAAACCACTTCAAAATTATACACAATTACTTTTTACATTTTCATTACTTGTCTATGTTAGTCTATATATAAGTCCATGGCACTATTAGCTTGAAGGCAACAAGCCGATATATCAGCCTGAAACAATGTGTCTATAAAACTGAGACTCAAAACTTCATATATTACTATCTGGAATAAGATAATCTTGTGCCAATTCAACCATTTCGTTGGGAATAGACAAATGTTTGGAAAACCCTGGGAATTATTTCTAATTGGCATTTAATGCAATGTTTCACTAGCATTTTATGAATATATTAGGAGTGTTCAAAATTTAATATACCACAATTTATTTCTTTAAAAGTATGAAATATGAAACTGCAACTCAGGTATCACATTGCTAGAGTCTGGCCACATAGTAATGATCCTGCGTGAAAATTTCCGTGCACCCCCTCTTTTCTGTCTTGCTACCTCCCTCTCCGGGCTCCTGCCTCCACCCCCCTACTGTGCCTCCCCTACCGTACCTCCCCTACCAGCATCACATCATTGTAGTTGCCATCTCTTGTTGTTTCAGTTCTCTTTCTATTGGTTTTGTGGGCTTATGTTTGTTTGTTAACATAGGGAATTGTATGTATTTTTCAAGTTAAACACACCAATAAAGAAGTTTATTAACAATAATATGTTATATTAATTTCCCTCCACTGGCATGAGGAAAACTGGCAACACTGTTTGCCTCTCCTCCAGTGTGTGTGTGAGAGAGAGTAAAGAAGGGGAGGTAAGGCCGGGAGGGGGGTAGGTAGTCTTAGCTCCACCCGCCGTTCAACGAGGACCATATCAAGGCGGCTGGACTATACAATTCTTCAAAGTCATCTTCTGTTTCTTTAACTTCATGTCAGTGTCACGAAAGAGTGTTTTTATTCCCCTCTCGGTATCATTCTTGTTCCTGATCACATTAGCTCTCTGGTGATCCATTTTGCACATGCTTTGGGATTCCAAGAGTTTATCGATGCGATGCGGTGAACTCTCTTGACAGTGTTCACGCATTGCAATTACATTACATTAATGCTAATCCCGACACTCTCGCTCGGAGAGGAGAAATTCAATTACAGCACACCGCTTCTAAAAAGCATTGCTGACATCCACCATTTTAGACACTCACTCTCTTCCCGTCATGTGTGGCAGCAGAGCTTGCAAACTTTGTACAACAGTAATGGAAAGTTCATACTAGGACTCCTAAAAACAAATTCAGTCGCTCAACGTCTTTTGAGCCAGAGAAATAAATTGTGGTGTATCTCTTTTTGAAGGTCCCTAAAGCCTGATGAAAGCGAAAAGAGTAGAGAGGTAGTAGATTTTCGTTTATAGGGTGCTTCGACGACTATGGTCATTTCGTACCTCTTCACATCATAGAAAAACCCATTTGGACAAACACAAAAACCATGCCCTTGGCGGGATTCGAACCCGCGATCTTTGGGTTAGCCCGAAATGTGGAATAAGCTGTTTCTTTTCGCTTTCATCATGAAAGAGTTCCACAGAGTGAAGCCTCAAACTGTATCTTCTTCCTAAAGCCTATTCCACAATGGACGTAAGCCCTATGACGCAAGCCGTAAGCAGAGCCATAAGAAAGATGGTCAAGTCTCATCTTTACTGCTTAACGTCTCACGGCATATGAAAATATCAGCCAATCAGAGTGAACCATTAATACTGCTGGTGTCAATGTCACGAACCTGTGCTTGTTCGGAAGCTTATTTGGAGCAGCGAAGGCAGTTTCAACGTCCATTTTTATATAATTTAAAATTTTGGACGTCCGTATTAGCACTTAACAGTTAAGTCGTAAAAAGGTCGATGTGGATACGGAAGACGAATGTATACTGCAAGACATAGTGATGAATGTGTGTGATACATGTCATGCCATGTAGCAAATTATTTTTCTGGATGTTTCGTCAAGAGATGCTAGCAATTTAACTGTGTGATAAATTAAAATATTAAAATGAACGTGGAGACTGCCATCACTGCTGCTTCAAAGAAGCTTCCCCGAAAAAGCAGTAGGTCATGACGCTGATGCCGGTGGTATTAATGGCATGCTCTGATTGGATAAAATTACGTCCTCATTGGAGAATGAAAACTGTGAAGAGAATCCTTGCATGTCAATGCTTACGGCATACGTGCTACGGCTTACATACATTGTAGAATAGGCCTAATACTTAACCATCTACAAGAGATAGGAGTCATTACTGGCCCTGTCATAAGAATAACTTTGTGACATTGCAGAGATTGGAGATGGAAAGTTCAAAAACTAAATCAACTCCCATCTTGTTGTGTTGCACCCAACATTACAAACTTAAGGAGTGAGAAAAACTTTATAGGGATGGATGGATTATCCCTTAACGCTTCTAGTGCCAGCCCCTATCACCTGGTATATGGGAAAAATACCAGGGTTTTTCGTATATTTGTTAATATACACATTTAAACAATATAATAAACATTTAAATAAATTTATTACACTCCAAGCACTTTTAAGGTATAAAAAGTTATTTATTAAACAAAAGGTCGGGCCGATAGATTGACCCATGGCATTTTTCGCACATACCCCCAGGGCCGATAGATCGGCCCGTTGGCACTAAAAGGGTTAAAGAGGTGATATGAAGCTCACAGTGGGGTACTCGTTCAGACCGGACAAAGAATCAAATATGAGAGGCATGTGGCTGCAATGACGTGAGTGCAGGCATAAGTCAGAAGAAGTTTCACTTTTCAACTTTGGTAGGTCGCAAGATATTTTTGTCTGTGAATGTACCAACTGCAATCCATGAATCGATAAAGTCATTCTGTAAGGGGGTATTTAACTCTGCAAATGAGGTAAAAACTAATAATAATAATAATAATCTTTCAGGTAACATTTGGGAGCAAAATATGTACATCAGCAACAAGCAGGTAACAAAGCAAAAATGTAAATCCTAACAGCGTGGACCAGCAATGCAGATTTAAAAAAAAAGAAATATAAAAGCAAATTTAAACAATAACATGTTTTTACGCAAGAATAATCCTTTTAGTAAAATACAAATGGTACCAAAGGGAGGAAAAAAAGATTAGAATAAAAGTATGGACTTAAGTGCCTGGTCCTGTGTTTCGCTTTCTTCAACAATCATCAATAGTCTTCATATCTGCTATCACCTATAGTCTTACAAAGTCTTCTTACTTAAATTATTGTTAAAATTACAAGTCAAACATCAAGCATAACAATTAAAAAATAACTTTAAATGTAAGACATTTCATGTTACACAATATTTAACACATAAAAAGTGACACAGGATATTTCCAACAAACAATTTGAATATTGAATAAATTCTATTTCCACTGGTATAAAATTCTGTCACACTTCTTGGCCTAACTTCATGTACTAATTAGTAACTTGTAGTAATAAAGATAAAATCATGTATGTTTACATTAAAAAGAAAGAAACATCAGTTAAAAAAGATCAAACATTGGGATAAAATCATTATGACATTACTTCTTTCATAACAATCGTTTTCTCTGAAGTAATAATATGGCACTACTCATTTTTATTAGGATTAGCAACCAGAAGTAACTTTTAAAAGTCATGAAATTTAGTCACTGAAAATTATCTCAACATCACACTAACAATTTTCTATATAAACTCAAACAAAATATTTCAACAACGGGTTTAATCAAACAATCACAACTAACTTATGGTAATTCAAGGTATCACAAAAATGAAATAATCTCAACTATTACACACACAAAAGAAAACAATATCTACTTAAGGCAAAACAATGTCTGGTAAAGTGCGCTAAATCATACTATAGTTATGATAAGTCAAAAGCCCATAACACTCCTCCATGAATACAAAAAGTATTTTTTACAAATAAAACTGAACAAATAAACTGTAGAAGGATATAGATCTGCATATGGCATACTTAAACCCATTAATTTAACTGATAGCTTCACATAAAGTATTTGGAAGAGTCTTGTTGAATTCTTCTTCAGATTCTGACTTCTTAAGGACTACCGGTTACCCAAAAGTATATCTAAATATTCATACAGGTTGTCTTTAAAAATATCATATTTGTATAACATTAACTATTAATTATTAAGAAAGGACAAACAAAGTATGAAGTTATTTTACATATGACTGGGTGGGATTACTGGGAATAGGAACAAATGGTAATGTAACAACTGACAAATCTAGTTTATGGATTTTTTCTCAGAAGTAAAGAAAACACTTTTTTAGATACATACCGGTTTAAACCATATTTCCTTCAAAACACTTGCTAATTCCAAATCATGACTCAAGAGAATTGACTAAGTTCCATATCATCTGCTACAAAACAAAGTATATGATCCCAAAACACAATACATTATTTTCACATTCCAAAACTATGCATATTTCAAATGTATAGCTAATAATTTTAGCACTGCAGTTGACAAGTTTGAGGGGTAAAGGGGCGCTTACAATTAAACACTACAGGAAGGAAGATTGAGAATGACATAAGGATGGATGAAATTCAGGAGACTATCCAAAAAGTACCCAAGTCCTAAAAAGTGACAAAGTATTTTGGTTCAGCTTTGTGGAAGATTCAACATAGTATTTGTACATATCAAAACGCTGTGTTCCTTACACACCCCATTATGACCTAATACAGTAACAACTGACAAATCTAGTTTATGGATTTTTTCTGAGAAGTAAAGAAAACACTCTTTAACATACATACCTGTTTAAAAACCATATTTCCTTCAAAAAACTTGCTAATTCCACATCATGACTCAAGACAATTTACTAAGGTCCACATAGACAGTCTTGTGATCGAAGAAACTTATCTTCGACAAAGAAATAAAAAGAATCAAGAGTCTTTTCACAAAAGGTCATCGACTGACGACGGCATCGGCTACTATTGACCTCTTCCCTGATGACTATGGCGATGACATAGCCTGTGCCCATTGATGCATGAATTACGACAGGGAAGACCATTCTGACAGGTGGCACTGCATAAACCTTTGGGAGTGGTACTCCTAAAAGTGGGAAAGAGAGGAAGAAATGAAAAAGAAATGTCTGAAACTCATTTAAGGATGAAGAGAACATGCAAGGCATGCCCGCTCACCAGTTAACAGCATGATCACAGCTTATTAATAAAAAGTTAGGTAGTGCTAAAAATTCTGACAGACAAACCATAACAGAATATAAATTTCAAGTTACATGTTATCACATTAATGACAAATAAAGTTCCTCGGGTGCCAGCTTACCACATTCCCCAGAACATGTTCTATAAACCATCAATTCCTTTATTAGCCACTTTCCAACATTATTTTTCCTTAACCACAGTATTCAATCCAAAGGTTGGTATGTTAAGTGAGGGTAGAGCTCACCTAGTACTAAGCCCCCTTTATCTCTGGGGTCACAGTCTTTAATCAAAATTACTGAATATCTGAAAATCAACTGCTACCATATACTATATTTCATGAAAAATTAATTGGGTAATACGAGATGTCTGACTGAGAATATAGGATTAATTGCCTTAAAAAGCATGAAAGTAAGTAATTTTTTAAATTTTAGTATAACACATTAATGTGTACGTCTTTAGAAAACTTGGATCAAGCCTAGAGTTTATGCATTAAATTTCTACACTTTTCGATATCATTCCATGTCTTACACCTCAGGAAATCAACATCTTTTGAGAACTGACTGTTATATAAGTCACGTTATATACTGAGATATTTCCATGGCCACCAATGTTATATCAAATTAGCAGCAAGCAAAATTAAGTACAGAGATATATTTCATGAACAAAGTTGAGGGTAGAAAAGAGAGAGATAAAAATAGATAAATATTGGTTAAAATCAGCCTTACAAATTGGCAGATATTTATATATATAATTAACTGGATTTGTCGATAATATCCGTATATATCCAACCCCATGAGTCATCTGTGAAGAGTTCCTCTTTGTAAAGGTGGAGTATAGTTGAACCAGCTTTGAAAATATTAGTATGTCTTTTCAAAATTCCAGGGTTTGGTTATGTAATTATGGATCTTTTTTGTATTTATAATACTTCTATTCCATAAATGTGATTTTCCCATGCAGAACAGGTTCGAACCATGAATAATTTCAGGTGGCTACAATTTTTACATCACATAATTTGAATGATTGTAAAGGAATTCTAAGCTATATTTGTGAAAACGGAGTTTATATGGAAAAGATTGAATTATGTTGGTAGGTTTGGCAGATTTTTCATGGAAGCCTGTTGTACAGCATTCAAGGAAGAATCATATCGGCTATGATGTATCATTGAGGATACAAATGCAGTGAAGTACTCTATTCTATGTCCACACAGATAACTATACAATATCTAATATATACACATTTACATTTATAATCGGGGGAGTTTAGAATAATGGATACTAAATTCCTATTTATCTGTTTAGTATAGCAGAATTGTAGAAATATCCCCCATTTAAATCATTTTAGATGAGACCACCAATTCCAACATGCAACATCTTTCATCTGTCCACTTACAAAAGGACCTTAAATGCCTGTATAATGCATTAATATTCTCTTGTTCTAGGCATGAAGAATAAACAGAAAAACAGTCGATATTTTTATTTATTTAAAATTAATAAGGATATACTGCACCAATTTTTTTATGGCTCGCTTTTAATGTAATAGGTTTGGCTTATCTGACTCACAACACATGAGAGGGTCGTTCAATTAGTTCTTGGAAAATCCAAGAAATGGTACTAGTAGTATCGAGAAAGATTTGATTGCAGTGAGCTCCATCTCTCATTAGGCTGCTTTTAGAGTTTCAGCTACAATTTATTAAAGCTACAAACTTTTGTTCATTTAGAAAAATGAAAAAAAAATAGTTTCAAAGTGATTGAACACTTCTATTTAAAAAGTTTAAAACTGACAAAGCCGAGCTGGATAAAGTTCATGGCACATCTGCTCCTGTGTTTGCGACTGTTTACAATAGGGTAACTGAGTCTAAACATGGCCGTACATCCAAAAATGTTGAACAATATTCGGGATGCCCAGTGGAGGTGACTTCCTCAGGAATGATTAACAAAATCTTCTATATGGTTTTGTGTGAATCGATCAATCAAAGTGGGCAAAATAATTGAGACCTGGGCATGCCATAAGGTACAGTGTTTATAATTTTTCAGGAAAAATTGGGTTTGAAAAAAATTTCGGCAAGATGGCTGCCGCATTTGCTCTCAACGGACAATAAATGCAATCGTGTGATAGACTTGGAGGCTGGTTTGGTCCTTTTCCATAGCAATCCTGATGAGTTCCTGCGTCAATACATAACGGCCACGGCAGTGACGGCCTCGGCTTTTGGGATCCACCCGGAATCATTTACAGCAATGACTTGGAAAAATGACAAATGATAAATAGAGAATATTATGCACCATTATTGCAAGAGCTGAATGAGGGAATAGAGAAAAAAAAAATCCTCATTTGGCAAAGAAAAAATTCTATAGCATCAAGACAAAGCACGGGTGCAACCTTGTGAAGTTCAATTGCGAAGTTCATGAATTAAAATTATAATTAATACAACATCCACCACATTCACAAGATTTGGTCCCCAGTGACTTTTTTTAAATTTTCAAACTTAACCCCATAGCTGCCGGAGCCTTTTTTTCTTTGCGACGGCTCTGTGCGGGAGATAAGTAGCCACTGAAATCTTCCCTTCTATTTCCGACACAAAGGTTTATTAGGCGGGGCAGACCCCGCACAACCCTTATTGACTGTATATTCCAGTTCCCTCCAAGGGGGGGTAGTGTGGATACAATTAACTATAGTCAAAATATTTCATGCAGGAATATATTGAAAAATGAATTCCATATATATATTTTTCTTTTAAATTTCTTATTAATTTGATACTAAACAGTATGTGAACGCTTTCCTTTATAACCAGCATTCTACTGAAACTCTGTGACAACTAAGGGAAATGACGAGGTGTTGGGTCAGAAAACAATTTCCCAAATCTCTGCGGATGGAATGCATTCGTCAAACTCGCCACAGAGGATCGTGAACCGTCATAAACAGCACTCCAAAGGGATGCCCTATCCCGGAACAATGAGAAAGTGTGACCATTTGAACATTTTTGGAAAGGACGAACCATAAAATTTGGAGAGGGTATGGGGAGGGTATGAAGGCGGCAGCCATACGTACATGAACATATCCTCCGCGGTCGCATGACAAAATGTTGATTAATGTACCCTGCAGGCAAAAGGGTTAAAAAAAATGTCTCGGTGGAAAATGATTCACGTCGAATTAAGAGGTCATCGCCCAAGCCAACGCATTTTTTGAAGAGACCTTCTGAAATCCTACTTTTTGGAAGGATTAAAAAGTTGAGTTGGAGAAACTCTGGGGAAAAGTGTATTGAGCTAGGAGATAGTATTGAAACTTTTTTTTTAAATCACTCAAAATAATTTGTCTTACTATATTTTTATAAGGACTATTTGAACGACCCTCGTAAATTAAGAAATATCACCATTGATAAAAAATACCAATGCTACACTAGGAGCATTTGCAAACCAAGTTTCATGCCTTAAATCAAGAAAGTGGCAAATTAAATTAAACCCAATCCAAAGATATCAAGATACATTCAGTTTGAAAAGTCCGACAAATTAACTACAAGAAGTCAATGATAAGAAGCTTCCTCCACAAATTAAGCAAAATAAAAATTTAATACCTATGTTACATAATAAATAAACGTCTATAAAACAATAACATTTGCTTGTTTTTAATAAACTAAGGTTAAATATTTTCAATATTTCACAGTAATACTCCAAAAATAAGTAGTAACAGTATTACTCTGAAAGAAAATATTGGAGAGGAAAAAATGTATTAATTCCTAGAATGTTAAGCTGAAATAATTCTGTTGTTGAAATAACATAACTATTATAATAGCACAAAATACGTGAACCAATACTAACCACACCAGGATGGAAAAATGATTCAGGTTCATCATCTTTGATACAACCATAATCTATGGAAAAAAAGTTTTCATTATAAATACGGTTTCCACTCAAAATACAACTGATACAAATTATCACCATGACTAACATTTAAAGTTTAAACAACAATAGTTCAAGAGGCAAGATGAATATACTTAAAGTCTTCTGGTAATTATCTAAATCCTAGAGGGGAAAGCACTACTAAACTAAAATCTTAATCACAAATTTGTTAATTACCGTGTTTGTATTTTTTCTCCTTACATTTATTGATGAAGTATAATGAAATATTCAATGAAAGACTTGACAACCGATGCAGAACTTTGATGACAATATCATATAAAAATATAATCATGCAAGCACGATTTAAAAAAGCTTCATGCATTGAAATTCCTATGGAGATGGGTGGAAAACAATTTCATTAGGCCCATTGTTCAATGTAGCAGAATCATATTATTATGACTTTATATACCATTTAAAAAAATTAATTACAGTGCCGAAAAACACACTGTCAGTACATTTACCAAACAATCTCAGATCAATCTGAGATCAGATTGTTCTGAAAGTCCCTATGAAAGGTGAGTGGGATGGCCAGGTTTACCAGGCCAGAATGAAAATATCGATTGTGTACTTGAATTATCTATCCTAGTAATCACATCCCGCCATTGTGTGCTGAGTTTGTTGCCTATGTGTATGGCATTGCAATTGCGAGGTGCAACTCTTATCTGCAATATTTTTAATCATCTAATTACAATAGCTAACATAAGGCATTACAGAGCCACAGTTAATAGGAGGAGGCAACATCACCAAAGGATGATGTCGATGTTCACGAAATTTACATAGTGTGTGTGTGTATATTGAAAGCGAGAGTGAGAAGTTTATGTAATCGACGAAAAATAAAATCAAGGTGCCCGCAAAATATATCGATTTCTGTTGTTCACCATTCACAATCAAAAGAAGATAAAGAGGGCACTACAGGTGGGTCGTTTCGGATCGATCTGAGATCTCAGCCTGGTTAGAGAAAGCGGACTGACTCGGCTCGCTTCTTGGATCGATATATGGCCAGTGCATTGCGTTTACCTTGCTGGACTGAGCCAATCAGATCTATCTGGGATCATTTGATAAAAGTACTGACTGACTTCTAAAATCTAGTATATTTTTCGTTCGTGGCCTATCTAGGCCGAGTTCTTCGGATTTTTTTGTTGCTAAATATATGTAAGTTTAAGTTCTAATATAAAAGAACACCAAACTCAACAAAACTCTACTACTTTTATGTCTTTTAAACATTATTTTTCTTATTTTTCTTGTGGGTATCGTTTATCAAAAAGCCTCGTAAAGTATTGCTTCTCAACATCGATCCCACTGGCATGTTGCGTTTACTGTACCGGGCTGCGCCACTCAGATCGATCTGAGATTGATTGGTAAACATATTGCGTGAATATGATAGGGCAACTCTTGCAGGACTTTGGCCGAGAAAAGTTTGACCAACCTTGACCTATTATTACAGCCCCGACCTCACACATCTGGAAACTTTCATATTATCAGCCCTACGTCAGTATTCTCTGGCCATCAGTTCCACGAAAAAATTATGTGAAAACAGAAACGAGTTATATTACCACACAAATTTGGTAATAAATAATATAGCATCAACCAAAATAGACCGCACATTCCCTCCACTCTTTTCCCCTCACTGAATACTACGTAATTCAAAAACACCCTGTGAACCTCAAAAAAGATATTTTTAAAACCAACTGACCTCTGGTCAATAACCTCCAATTCCTCCCCACTTCACTCCTCACCCTGTTAATGACCACACTGCCAAATCCCCATCTCCTCTGCCCTCTCTGTTCCCATTCACATTGAGGCCACTTTCCAGAAAATTTTACTACTGAATACGGCCCCTCCCGTGATCTGTTCCCTGCATTCCACAATTTTGTACATCCACGTTGGTGAATGCGAATACATAATTCTCAATCCACATCAGAAGCATAGAGACTCTCATCAGAAGCATAAAAACTCTCCTCCCTTTCCTACAACCAGATCCCTAATCACACTGTTATACAACCAATTCGACTACACTAGGTTTTCTTTCGTCATAAATTTTTAAAACCCTTTCTGATTGCACTATATAGATTGATGTTTAACAATTGGGAGTTCACATTTTTCTTGGGAAGAACATTAAACCCTCAGCAGAGGGAGCCTTGTTTCTATGAGCTGGCTCTGTGAGGGAGAAAAGTAGCCGGGGCACTCATTCCTTCTATTTCCGACAAAGGTTTATTAGGTGGCGGACCCGGGTTGGCCCTTATTGGCCACGTAGCCCAGTTCCCTCCGAGGGCGGTAGTGGAGATACGATTGACTATAGTAAAAATATTTCACGCAGGAATATATCGAAAAATGAATTCTATATTTATTTTCCGTGTTCATTTCTGATTGATTTAATACTAAACAGTATGTACAGTAGACTCTCCTTATTATGAACAACGTTTATATGAAGTTTTCGTTATTACGAACTAAATCGTTGGTCCCGACGAAAAGGGTATCTAAATGTATGGTAAATAAACGATATTACAAAATTACGAAATAACAAACCTTAGTCCCGGTCCCCACAGGTCCAAAAAAAACTTTATTACGAAGTCTGTCAAATAAATAACGGCATTCATTCGGCTATGCACGACGCTGGATTATAAATCACGAAGCTTTGCCACACGTACTGTGCCCAAGAGCTTGAGAACTAAAATAAATACAAAGGATACTTCGTATAAGTAATTTAACTGGTTTGATGGTAAAGAACTCCCACTGGGTTACTGCACTTCGAAAGGAGTATGAAAGGTCCAGGGAGGGTGAAAGGGAAGAAACGAAATACGAACGAAGGACTTCTTCTCTTTCACCCTTCCCCAACATCTCATGCATCTTGTCCCTCTGAAGGTCACTTGCCCACTAGGGGCTCCTGCACAATTCCTGGCTAATCCTCCCTTACCAATACAGCTTGCCGAAGTAATATTGTTGACGCGATGATAATGTACGCAGGCAAGCAAGATTGTGT
>WURS02427423.1:0-16176 GCA_011762765.2 Rhinocypha anisoptera | reverse complement strand
CCTCGAGTCGAGCGTCGAAACGTCGGCCACAATGGAGCCCTTGACCCGGTTGTCAACCCGAGAAAACTTCATTCAAATCACTCTTCAAGCCGCTGTGATTTTAATGTGTTTACTTACAAAAAAAGTTTTCTACCAACCTATCTCTCTCACATCCATCTCATGCAAAATCCTAGATCAAATAATTGTAAGTTTAATTATGGGGTATCTCGATTCTCAGTGTTTGCTCTTGAATAACCAACATGGATTCCGCAAAGATAGATCATGCAAAAAGCAGCTTGTACTTTTCGCTCAGGACATTTTGGTCTCCGGGTAAAACAGTATTCAAGTCAACACCATATTTCTAGATTTCAAGAAAGCTTTCAACAAGGTTCCCCATAAGAAGTTAATCCTAAAGCTGGAATCTTAAGGGATAGACAGGAACGCTATAAGCTGGATTAACTATTTCCTAACATACCAAGAGCAAAGGGTCGTAGTAGATGGCGTGTCATCGGATATAGTTGGTGTCTAATCTGGTGTCCCCCAGGGAAGTGTTATCGGCCCTTTATTATTCCTTTTGTATATAAATGACATTTGTATGGCAGTCACAAGTGAAACTCACCTCTTTGCTGACAACAAAGTAGTATACTGGGATATTTTCAGTGAGGAAGATTGGGAAGCTTTGTCTTCCGACCTAAATGCTATTAATAATTGGTGTGAGACATGGCAATTGGAACTACATTTGAAATGGCAGTGAATTTTTAGAGGAAGAGTAGTTCACCCAAAAGCAATTACCACATAAGAGTCAGTTATATCAAACGTAGACTATGTAAAATATTTAGCCGTTATGATAACTAGAGACCATTCATGGGGAAAACATATTTGGGAAATTTGCAGAAGAGCCAATAAAAAATTAGGATTCATAAAAAGAATACTTGGGAAATGTAATGAGGAGGTAAAAGAGCGGTTTTATTTTATACTTGTTAGTAAAAAATAACACCGCTCTTGTGTTATTGAGTTACAATGTTACTTGAGTATGCTTCAAGTGTGTGGGATCCCCATGAGACAGGATTAGTCTTGGAACTAGATCGAGTGCAATGTGGAGCAGCCAGATTTGTTAAATGCTGTTATGATCAACGTAGCAGTGTAACAAAGTTATTGGAGGAGTTAGGCTGGGAACCATTCGTTGATCGTAGGCTGAAATAGAGGTTAAATTTATTATGTAAATTTGAAGCAGATTACTTCAATGAAAGTATGTTGATAATTTAAGAGGAGAAGAGCTCCCTTTTGGACCTTTCATATTGTGACGGCATTTGTAGTTGTTTTCATGCATGTTTGTAGTGAGAAGTCTAACATTGTCTCGCATGTTGTGGACAATGTTCTACTGTTTTATTTAGCATGTGGGTTGTTTCATCATGAGTGCAGTGTGTCTCTTAACATATGCATTTGGGAGTGAATGTGAATGTTTGGTGGTGGCTCACTCCCTGCCACACGCCCTTGCGGCGGTTTGCAGGGTAATGCATAGAAGTAGAAGCCAAGTTTCAATTAGTTAAAAATGCCATGCCTGTTGCCTAAGGTAAATGATCATGAAAAAATTATTAATCTCTTGTGTTACCTCATGAATAAAGATTTTATAACTCCAGGTCTTATAGTGTGACTTTGTGATTTTCCAATGTACCCAAAAACTTATGTACTCTGCCTGATGTCAATTCCTTATTCTGCTCCACCTTGTCCTTGTGCTTCCCACCATTCTGTCTAACATACCTAGGTATTTTGTTCCTCCTTCCCCCAGTACCTGACATTTTACCATCTATAACCATCTTCAGTATTCAATTACGTCTGAGAACTAACTAGGCTTAATACTTAATTAAATCTTATGCTAGCATTAACTTTATGGTTTGAATGTTGACAGAAAAGACATCATTTATGAATTAATTTTGCAGGACATCCCCATTATTATAGTATTCAAAGCAATGGGGATTCTCAGTGATCAGGCAATCGTACAAATGATTGGGACAGACAGCAGGTACACTGAGGCCATCATAGGCTCACTGAATGATGCACACATGGCTAATGTGCTGACTCAGGACTCTGCTCTCAAGTAAGTGAGAAAGAACATACTATTAAAATAAAAGGTGAATCAATGTTTTATTTTTAAGTTCCACTGGCAACGCATATTCACTGGTGCTTGGGTTCACACTTTGTTTTTATAGTAAAAATGTATTACATTCAGAAAAAAATAGTGAAGAATTGCACAAATCAGAGTAATGGAATCCCATGTATAATACTTGAATCCCAAGATGTTCAGTTGAAACATTTATTGTGTCTTAATGTATAATTTATTATGTATTGCTATCTTGTGTTTGGTGACTTCAAAACTCAAGTTCCAAAGGAGCATACTAGGTAAACAAACCAGTATGGAAGTTAATATTTTTGGTGTTCTTTGATGAAAGATTTATGAATGCTCTTTGTGCCTACATGGCAGATACTTCATTTCTCATCCTTGAAAATTCTTGAACAAGAATATCTTTTTCTGATATGATCCGAAGAACAGATACAGAACAGTGTCACACGAGCAAAACATTTCTGTTGAATCACAATTCTTAAAATAATTCCACCTTATGGTTACCTTTCTACTTTTTCCTATACATTAAAGAAATTCTTAATACTTGGGAAGAAATTTGCATGCTTTTTTACCATTATTTAAAAAATATATAGTCTTCAAAACTTTGTTAACTTCAAAACAAAATTAAAGTGAGCATGAATGGTTTCAACATCAATTGTCATCATCATCATCATGTGGATGGTGACAATTATCGTCAAAACCGGTCGTGTTCTCATTAATTATTTGAGGAAGTGAACAATGTTTTGAAGTCTATATGGTTTTATTATGGACTTTAGCCAAGTCACATCCTCCTCAGTGAATTATATTATTTGTTTTCTGAAATACTATTTCTTTTTAGGATAAATTTATGCATGTCTTCATCGTACCCTATATACAGTTAAAAAAATAAGATACCTGTAATTCAATACAAAATGCATAGATTTTCATTTTCTTAATCTATGGAAAGCCTTGAAAGTAAACAGTGGGTTTTTAGTGAAACTATTCGATTTGTGACTTGAAAAAAACTCAAATATGTGTGTAGAACTTGACTCATGTCATGATTCCACCAGCAAGAACCATCATTTGGCCCTTTCAGGAAGTCAGTGTCTTATTTTTAGTGATGATTAGTTCTGCTAAACACATTCATATGAATGACACATAGATCATCGTCTGAAAATGTTAACATTTTTCTGACAAAATTGGATTCTGTTAAACAGATAGTTTTATTCTTCCCTAAATCCTTGTGCCATTATAATAGGTGACTTTAACTGCAATATTTTGCCAACCTCAACTGCAAGAAGTGAATTTATGTCAATATTAAATTGTTACAATATGTACTAACACCCTCATCACAGCAAGCTCTGAGACATGTATAGATAATAATTTAACTGATTTTGAAAAATCATCTGTAACAATGAAAATACTAGCCTCATCCTTATTCGATAATCATTCATTGTTAGCAACCTTTAAATTAAATCAAGTGAATAGCCAACATACACACTAAAATGCAACTATGTATTACCAAGAAAACCACCTTGCCTTTGCTACAAGCTTGCAGCATGAAACTTCGGAGAATGTTTATAAATTAAATACCTTTTAGGAATGTTTTAACGACTTTTACATTAAATTTTTTTATCATTTTAACATTGTCTTTCCTAAAATAAGAAAAGTAAAAAGAGATAATTTTTTTAAAAGTTTGGCGACTAAGAAATCAAGCAACCTCAAAGAAATGGCTAAAAATGCTAAATTTAATTGTGGCCCAGCCTTCTTGAAGGAATACAAAAAGGAGTATCAAATGCTATTGGCCATAATGAAGCACACCTACAATAACAATAGAATTATTAATGCATAAAATAAATCAAAAGAATCTTGGAGGATAATAAAAAGTTGTAAACGATCATCACCCCTTCAAGCACCCTTCCAAATGAATAATTCTAAAGGAACTACAATTACTAATCTTGCTCATATATCATCACTATTTTTCAACCATTTTAGTAGTAAACTAATTACTCCTAGTACATATAATAATATTACCTAGCCTATGCCAAGTAATAATAAGTCTCTCTCCCTATATCCATGCTTGGAAAAAGAATTGGCCATTATAGTAAATCAACTACATACAAACTGCAGCCCTAGAGAGGATGGTGTCCCAAGTTCCTTGATTAAATTCTGCTACACCTTAATCAAAAACTTTTTTAATCAATGAATCCCTCTCCCAAGGGATTTTCCTAAATCCTCTTAATACTTCTAAAATCATTCCCATTTATAAAAATAAAGGAAATAGGAATAACCCTGATGAATACAGGCCAATTGCAATACAATCTGCTTTTGCTAAAATATTTGAAAAAATATTTTTAAACGGGCTAATAGATTACTTAAGTAAAAACGATTTATTCTCCCCCTATTAACATGGATTTATTAAAAATAGATGCAAGTCTCAGGAACTTGTGAAGCCATCGACTTCATGTTGACCTCCCTAGATGATAAGTGGGAAATAATCAGCCTTTTCTCAGATTTGACTAAGGCTTTTGACTTAATAGATCACAGCATTCTTGTTCAAAATTGCAGTGTTATGGAATAAAGGGGACACCTAGTCTGTGGCTCCGATCATTTTAAAAAATTGCAAAGATGCCATCACCATATCATCAGTGGCTTTGAATATATAACCAAAGACAAGTCAAAGCCCTTAGGAGTGGCCCAGGACTCCATTCCAGGCCCTATACTTTTCTTAATCTGCAACAATGACTTGCCCTCAGCCTTAATTAAAGTAAATGGAATTAAACCAATTGTGTATGCTGATGACACCAGTATATTAGTTTCCGCAACCTCCATCAATGAATTCACTCCAAAGAGCACCCTAGCATTGCAGTTAGCGATATATTGGTTTAAAGAAAATAGTCTGAATCTGAACAGCTAAAAATTCCAAGGACTACATTTCTCTCTCAACGCATCTAAGTCCAATCCTGTAATAATAGTAGATAACCAGACTATACAATCAGTGGAAGCTATAAAATTTCTTGGTATCCACTTGGATTCAAATTTGACATTGCAAACTCACATAAACCCCCTTTCAGATGAACTAAGCGCAGCATGCTTCTTTCTGAGAATCTTGAAGAAAACAGTAAGCAGAGACGTGCTATTCAAGTTCTACTATGGTCTTATTTACTCCTGTATTACATATGGCATCATACTCTGGGGTTCATCTTCTCTTTCCTGAGTTATATTTAAACTGCAAAAGAGGGCTGTTGGAATCATTGCATCTAGAAGTCTCCATACTCACCCTCCCTCCCTATCTTTCAAGATCTTGCCATTCTACCAATTCCATCCATATAAATTCTTTTACTAGTAATGTACATGAAATAGCACATGGCAGATTTTCACACTAACTCTTACTACCACATTCACTATACCAGAACTCAGTCCAACCTACAACCTACCAAATACAATAGCTGCAAGCTTAGGACCAAAAACAATGGGACTAAATCTGTACAATAAACTAGCCCAGAAATACAAAGACATAACAGATATATCCCTGTTTAAAAGGCAAATAAAAATATTTTCAATTGAAAAAATTATTACAGTTTCCGAATTTATCAATGGTAAAATATGACCTGGATGTGTATTTATCCATATTTAGATATTTATCGATGTTAATTCCTTTCCATATGTGGATTTCTGCACTCTGTGTACATGTACGTATATCTTCCTATGTAATGTCCTATATTGTTGTAAAACACCAATCCTTGGACAAATGAATAAATCAGTAGTGAGAGAGACCATTTTGAAGATAAAGCAAAAAGAAAATTGGTCAAAAGGTAATTTTTGTAAAGGGAGAAGTAATTTGTTTATTTATTTAAGTAATAGCACACATACAGCATTTCTGCCAGTTTACAGTGTCGCAATAACAATTTACATTAATTAATAAACATTTTTCGTTGAATCCAACAATGTTTGAGAAACACTTGCTTACGACTCTTTTAGATACATTGGCAGCCGCATACGAGTGAAAAGATTTTTTGTTGGACCTAAACTAGCACCAATGGAAGAAGCACGAGAACTCCTAGCAACAACTATTCTCGCTCATGTTCCGGTAATTAAAAATTTCATTTAATCCTTTTTAATAACATACATTACCATTGTACTATTTAATTCGTGATTCTGGATTTATTACTTATTTTATCCACACACATGGTATTTCTTTGTATGTTTCTTTATAAAATTTTAATCAGATTTTATTCATTATTTCTTGTGTGTCTGTCTAAGAATGTGCTAAAATAATCCTCATTCATTTCTAACCCTGATTCTGGCACTAATAACCAAGGGTGTTGACATGCCATACAAATAAATGACAACAACTAACCCTGATTCCATAATAATTTTTAGTCATGGAACCTGAAAATTCGACAAATAGTTTAATTTGAATGCATGGTATTCTTTATCATGTGACCTTAATCGAATGCTGTAAAGTTGTCATAAAAGATGAATGAACCAAGATCACATCTTAGTGTTTCTTTGTTTCTCAGGTGCCAAATTTCAACTTCAAAATGAAGGCAATGTACCTGGCATTGATGGTTCGCCGAGTGATTCAAGCTCAAGGGGAACCAAAGACTATTGACGATCGCGATTATTATGGAAACAAGAGAATGGAGTTGGCTGGGTCACTGTTGGCCTTACTATTTGAGGATCTGTTCAAGAAATTCAACAGAGAGGTACGTGTAGTTAGAAGTAATATGCGTATTATCAAAATACTCGGGTGATAACATCAGTGCCAAATTGTATTCACGGTGGTCGCCGATCTCAAAATGGTGTGGCATGGAATTTTTTCACTGTAGTAAAGTCTGGAACCATCATAAAATCTGCGGACAATTTTTATTTCAAATCTAGTGCTTGCAGATGCTCAAAGTCACGATCAAATGGAGCAGTCTTAGCTATCATTTTTTTTTATAAACTATTAATGCTCTCGGTGACTTTCTTGTGATATTTTTTGTTCACGCTATAAATTAATTATATAAATGTCAATTTAAATTAAGAAAAGATATAACAGGAAAAGGATTGTCATGGAGTTGTTGAAAAATAACATAAATAGAGCAAAAATAATAAAGAAAAAAACTAAAGAGAGGATTTGTCACTGATGATTTGAAAATTAACTCTCTTTTTACTTAACTACATATGTGTCTGAGTTTAGTTATTCATTTGAAAAATCAATGTTTCTTGCCAGCAAATTTCATAGACAGAAGGACTTCAAAAAGTTTTTGTTAGGTATGGGACATTCGAATTCCTTGAAAAAGACTCGAGATTCAAAAACTCGAATCTTCATACTTTTTGCATCATTTGAATCTTTCGAATCCTAACCTATCAAACTGTTTCACATTTTTACTAAGAACTTTAAAAAAATTGGTTTCATTAATGTCCAACTGGAGCTATAAATAAAATAGATCGAGATTGTTGCAATTTCAGTGGTACCCAGATGACCAATATCCACAACAATGTCTCTGTGGCAAATACTAATTCTCTACTATATAGCTGGGTAGATATATCCCTACTCTGTGGTAGAGGTTTTTCTAATCATCGGTGCGCTGCATTTCGATGTCAGTTTCATCTGTTCTTCAGACTTCTTGATGACTGGTCTGTTCAATCAATTGCTCTGGTGGCTCTAGCTCCTACCAGAGATACTACGTTTTGGTTAGGAGTTCTAACAATTACTCGAGATACTTCTACTTATTACTTCTAGTTATTCCCTTAAATCTTCTCCGGGGTGCTCTATACCTCCACTGAAAACAACTCTGTAGACATTTGACTTCTCTGGAGTGTACCGACTTTACCTTTGACCCTAGAGACGATCTGTTTTCACCATTATTTAGAAGAAGTAGTAAGCTCTCTTCTAAGTGTGGCACTTTTTTCGATTTTCTTTCATTTTAGTTTCTATAAACATCAAGAAAACATGAATTATTCATTTAAATAATCAAATGTGTTTTGCGAAGTATAAGAAGCAAAATTTTAAAAATTCTTTCTCTTAGTTAATCCATCCTCTTTATCTTTATCGAGAAGTCATTCTTAGGGACATGGTAAGAATATTAACGTTGCTAAAACTGAGTAGCTAGGCCATGATTATCCCACTTTTCCTCATGAACTCAAAAAATCTTTTGGTGCTGGCTTTGAGCCGCCTACCCCACCTCCTGACTCTCTCTCCCCTCCATGGCAGGCGGCACCGACAGGTGGGCCGTCTGTGACTCCGTCGACTCCAGTTCTACAAGCGCACTCACAGCAATATGAATCAGTCTCAGACTGAAGCAGTTCGATACTGGACTAAGGGGAGAATGGGAGGGTAAAGACAACACCAGGACACAAAGCTTACTGCCATGGGTCGACCCTGTGGGGTTCCGTGTGTTTACTTTTATGCAGACATACACCTGCTTCAAACTGCCTCTGCTGCATCCCTTTGATAACTGATTGGCGGAAACCGAAGGGTCTTTCATTGTCTGAAACATTGAATCCAGCTCCATTGCATTACTAACAGTAACAACTTCGATGTGTATATTTAATACCTTTAAATCCACAAGTTCTATCATCTTCATCTCGTTAGTTTTATCTGTAATCTTTGGAGTTAAGCTAACTCTAAGCCAACTAATAAAAAATCTTTAGATGCTAAAGTATTAGCTTCCACTTTGAGAAAAAACTTTGTTCGTGGCCCGGTTAAGTAGGCATTAAGATGTAAAGTACACATTAAATACAGTAATTACTCTTTTATTCTTCCATCAATCAGGGGAAGTATACTCGGACAGGTTCCAATTCATGAGAGCATATGAACAAAAATTGGAGGAAAAACGTTTACATAAAATTCAAAATGAGTAGTTATGTTCGTATAATCGAAAAAGCTTCACTTGAAAAATCAAGGGGTTACAGTACTTTATGATACACATTTCCAAGTGTGCTTTCCCTTTCCAATCCTTGGATCGAAATATTTTGAGAGTATTTTACTCAGTTTTACTGAAGTGAGAGGTTGTAGCTTATCAGTGCACCATTAAGCTTCAACGTAGTATGCCATGGCATTTATCGAAGTCTTCAGTCCCTCTAACGTCATTCGGGCCACCTCCCAGCATTCCCAGTTCCCCATTGCGTTTGCTGCCGATTTTTTTAGTTTTCATTTGATTGTAAAAAATACATTTTTCATATTTCAGCCGAACAACTTTAGATAAATAATCCAGGTGCTACATTTATTCAATTAAGATAATAAAAGTTTTTTAGGAAACTACCCTATTGCAATATGTGTTCTGCAATAATTTCCAGAGGAAAAGAGTAACATACTACTTCAGCAATGTGGAAATACTTGAAAGCCAAACATTTTTCCAAATTTCAAGTACTCTGAAAGGTACAAGGTCACCATCCCTATTACGGGCCCCTGCTTTGCCCCTGAGCCCTTTGATTGTCAGAGTTGATTCCCCATTTGAAGACAATGATGACCCAGATGATCTAGCTGTTGTTGGGAGCCCTGCATCAATGAACTCCTCCATTCCTAGTCCAGGTTCTGCATCCTCTTCGTATGGAGGACAAAACCCTTTCAAATAAACCCCCAGTGACATGCAAAACATTGTCTACTGACCAACCAACTTTGAAAGCATTTGTTGATTTAAAAAAATACAAATTTTTAAACCTGGAGACAAAATAGATAAAACAATCACCAGATTAGTTACCAAAATGATCTGCAAAGATAACCAACCACTGTCCATTTTAGAAGATAAAGGTGTTGAAAAGCTGTTAAACTATCTCGAGCCAAGATATATATCATCCCAAGCAGGAAACAACACTTTGCCCAAAAGGTAATTCCAGAGATGAGTGAAGAAGAAAAAATAAAAGTTGAGGATCCTTGAGAAAAAACTGAGTTTATATCGGAGTCATAATAGACATGTGGACATCGACATCCTCTGACGACTACCTCAGTTTGACAGTTCACTGCTTAGATGAAAACTTTGGGTGTCATTATGTGGGCTTAGAATGCATTCCATTTGCAAAAGTTTCACACACAGTGTTTGCAATAGAAAATTTTATTACCAACACTATGAAGGAATGAAATCTTACAGAAAAAGTTGTGAGTTTCATAAGAGACAATGGTCCAAATATGGTTGCAACATTAGAACGTAGTACCTTTGACCATTTGCCATGTGTGGCTTATACTTTTCAATTAGTCATTAAAGATGGTTTACTGAATAACAGTGAAATTAAAACAATTATGTCTTCCTTTCAAAGTATTGTGGGACATTTCAAGCACTCTTCTAAAGCTATGAAAGTCTTAAGAGCTTTTCAAGCTAAGTTAAGTGTTCATCCTCATAAAACTTCACAGGTTTTTTTTAATGAATTCCACGGGCGGGTATGCATTTCTGGAATTGAAGAAAGGTACTACAGATTGTGTCTCGCTCGTAACGGGATTTGCTATTGGCCTCGGCATTACAAAGTTTCCAAGATCTCCAAATGGTGTCTTAACCCTTTCTACTTCTAAGAATCTAATATATGCATGTGGGAATGCATTCCTGGTGATGGCTCACTCACCCCCTGCCACAAGCCCTTGCGGCAGCTTGCAGGGTATTTCGTAGACGAAGACCATTTGCTTCAAGACGCACCTACTATGTGGAACTCTCAGCTTTACATGCTCACTTGTCTGATGGAACAAAAGCAAGCCATTTTATTATCTTCTTCGGACATAAATATTCAGGTATATATTAGTGCTCGACAGTGGACAATTATCAATGAGGTGGTACGAATCCTAGATGTTTTCGATAGAGCTACTTTTATGGCCAGTTCAAGCAATGTCAGAAATAATTCCCTTTAGTGAATAGAACCATTCACGCTCTACAAAACTTCAAATCAACTTTAGGTTCTGTACAGGGTTTTCGAAATGATTTGCTTGCATCTCTAAAAAGGCGCTATCAATATGTTGAGACCGAAAAATTGTATGCTCTTGGTACTGTACTGGATCCCAGATTAAAAGGAAGTGTATTTTGTTTGGTTTTGTTCGAATGTTAGTTTTCTCAAATAAAAATCTCCATTGAATATTTCTTCTTTGCTAGATTGTCCTAAAAGTTTTCGATGTTCAGTACTATTAATAAATCTTACAACAAACAAGTTTTTTTAATATTTCTTAATTTTCTAGGGAAATTTATTGTTCCATGTTTATGGAATATCTAAGTTAACTCCTGAAATATTCCTCCTACATCTACTCTTGCTTTGATTTTAAAAGGCTTTGGAAAAAATGTAAAAAATGTGATTTGATGCACAAATTTTTTATCAAATTACGTTAAAAATAAAAACCTCAAAATTCAAAAGTTTAAATTAGTATTTACTTCATTTAATAAATTTCATTTGTACCTTCTTAGTAAATGTAATTTTTTAAACTGCACTATAAAATTTATTTCTCATGAAATGCAGGGTCAAAATTTGCCATAATTAAAAACTACTAATCTTAAGTGAAAGTTCTTTTTTCTCATAACTAATCTTATAGGATGGCGTTGAGAAATTCAAGGTATTCGAGAATCTTTTAGGATTTGAATTCGAGAAAATTTATAATTCGTCCCACCTCTAGTTTTTTCTCTATGGTGATGCAAAAACATAAAACTTTTTTATTAGCACGGCTATCACTTTGAATGCCATATTTGAATGAATCTAAGAGATGTTTCTTTCCTTTCTGAACTTCAAAAGAAAATGGGGTTCGGGTTACTATCAGTAACAATGTCCTTGACTTCAGTTGGATTGTATAATCTAGATTTTTAAATTTATCAATGTAGATGCATACTTG
The DNA here is from genome assembly GCA_011762765.2 of Rhinocypha anisoptera. Taxonomy (NCBI): domain Eukaryota; kingdom Metazoa; phylum Arthropoda; class Insecta; order Odonata; family Chlorocyphidae; genus Rhinocypha; species Rhinocypha anisoptera. The sequence continues at coordinate 4,309 of WURS02427423.1, read as the reverse complement.
GTCATATTCTGTTTGAGTTAAAAGTTTCATGAACATTAGCTCAACTCACAAAATGTTCTTGTTTGGCTGGTTACAATTTCCCTTAATTGGATATTACAAAAGCAGTAACACCATCGCTTAGGTATGACTTGCAACCATTTCAAAAATTGGATTCAGTGCAACATTAAGGACGTCTTATTTTTCTTCAGATTAATTTTTTTTCACTTGTTGTATTCCAAAAAAAGGAGAGTCATCTTAGAATCAGGTTCATTTTAGGTTCGTGCAAATACTGTAATAGGAAATGCATTACTTGCATAAGTTCATTCAAAATGGATGACATATCGTGATCTTCATTTTATTTTCAGTCAAACATTGTATTTGATTACTACATGCTTCATTGATCCAGAAAAGTTTTTACAGATAATAAATTCAAAATTGTTATTCTCTGTAATTTTTTTTTCTTTATAGATATATTTTTTGCATAATTCAAATTCAAATATCAGGATTCCCACCACCAGTTCATATAATTAATCTTGAATAATCATTTTTGACTGATATCATTGTCATTCAATTTGTTCATAACTAATTCAAAGCTTCATTTTAATTTCATACCTTCAGAAAATAATTAAATAATATGATTCTGAAGGATACTCATCATTAAAACTGATATGAAGTAACGAATAATGATGTATTTTAAAATTGACTTTTTTTTTCTTTCTCAGTTGAAGATAATAGCTGACAAAAATATTCCAAAAATCAAAGCTGCCCAGTTTGATATAGTAAAGCATATGAGACAGGACCAAATTACTTTTGGTTTGGAAGCAGCAATTTCTACTGTAAGTGAAGAACAGTGTTTGTAGCAGTTACATTTATTTTACTTCTCTTGATTTAAAATTGGTATATTCATTAATAATTTTCATATTGTTTATTTTGCAGGGTAACTGGACCATCAAAAGGTTCAAGATGGAACGTTTAGGAGTCACCCAGATATTGTCCAGATTGTCATATGTGTCTATGCTTGGTATGATGACACGAGTCAACTCTCAGTTTGAGAAGACGAGAAAGGTGTCTGGGCCACGTTCACTGCAGCCATCGCAGTGGGGAATGCTTTGCCCGTCCGACACTCCTGAGGGAGAGGTACCCAATTCATTTTAAAGGCTTTAGCTCTAATCCCTTCACTTCCTCTTTCAATATGCCTCAAACTTTATTTATTTAGGTCAGTTTTTACCTGGTAGTATTGGCAGTGCAAATGTAATGAAAAATATCATATTTGTTTAATTCAGAGATATGCAGTGGTACTTGCTTGTTAATAACAATTTTTAATCTCCTAGAGACCATGCAATTAAACTTTCAGGTATAGGATTCGTCATTGTATACAGTAGAAGACTTAAAATAAAAAAGAAGCTATAGCAAGCATGGCTTTTAACGAGAGTACCTCTTTGATTATTTTTTAAAACTAAATATGTTATCTATTACTTTAATTTTCAGTGGAAATTTATTACACAGGATTGGCCCTAAAGCCATGGGGCTTATGTATGAAAAAACTTTTTTATCGCTGTTGGTGTGGGTATAATTGTGGTTTCTTGTCACACAACAATGAATACCCTTGTGGTATACAGATAAATTGGAATATTTCTTGACAAAGTTAATTACACAAAATCTAAATACATGGAAATGACAGAATTAAGCTTTCTTAGGAGAACCTTGCATAGGGATTTTTGGGGCTTATTAAGCATAAATTGTACTATCTTTTTTTTATAATAAATATGTTGGGGAGTTGTGTTGGTGAAGATCCCCAGAAAATTAAACCATATGTGGCTCATGAATAGAACATCCTATGAAGCAGTTACTATTCTTCCAATAAATTTTATACTGTACAATTCTGAATAATGCTTACTTGAAATGTACTTGGTAGGAGTAGCTCAACCACCAGTCTGATCAACATAGAGTCCAAGAAATTTGGAATAATGTGGTAAGATCTTTTTGTCATATAGGATTAAACTACATTGATATTTAGCAGTAATTTGACACCACCCCCAAACTTAGTTTAATATGGTAATCTCCATCCATTAACAGTTTTAAGTTTGGTGCTGATATTTAAATATTGTGTACATACTGAATATTTGAATCAATGCTAATACAAGAAATTTTATTGACATATATCATTGCAGAAGGAACTTGTTATTATGAAACATTCCCAAGATATTCCGTTATTATGTCACACAATCACTGAGCCTGTCCATGAGGTCTTCATGCCTGGGCCATGATGAATTATCATGAAGTTAATGAAGTCCTGAGCATGTCAATTATAATTGAAAAAAATGCTCCTTATGATGATTAATGATGAAATAAAACCTTTTCTTTGTTACCTGCAAGCAGTAATTAATAAATAACATGATGTAGATATGACGTGATGAGGCAAATATGATGTGCCTTGACACTGTGAAAACAGTTTTGCATGATGTCCCAAGAAAGAAATGTGAGTTTTCTTGTATTTTATAGAAAGGCTCACAGAAGGATCAGAAAGACTATATTTATTGCACTCCAATTACTTGCATCTGTATGTCATAATAATATTTTATGTAACTCATATCAACCACAATGAAAAGTTTCATGGAGAATTTCAGGAAACTATCATAGTCCAATCAAAATCCTTCTGTAGTAAACAAAAACTCTTAATGAAACCAATTGTAAAGCACAATTTTTATACTTTGAACCTTCTTGTTAAATCAGTGTACATTTGACCTTTTTTATAGAGGAAAAACCGATTAATGCTAAATAAGTTGTTTTTAAGTAGGCATCAGCATCCCATACAATTGGTGGATTGGAAATATTTCAAATGTCATGTCATAATTCGTCATTTTGACTTGTTATTTTCTCCTTTGATGACGCAGTAAAAGCTCTAATTATATGGAAAAAAATCTGGTCACTCCGTTCATTCAATTATTTGATCATTCTAAGTTTCTCAGATGACTCAAATGTCATGCACGTAGATATCAAAGTTCCACTGCAATGGCATCTGCTGTTGAGTTGGAGGATGTTTGTCTTTATATTATTATCTTATTCTCCAATGAATCCAAAATAAATAGTTATAACTACCATCAGTCTGTTCACGGTCAAGCAAAGTTCAGTTTCTGCTAAATGAAGCAATGTAGTCATTACTTAGGAGATCTCACGTTTTATTAAATGAGTTGCTCTTCTCCAGCGCTGTGCTTTTTCATGTGCTTCCTTCTCTTTCCAGTCATGCGGTCTGGTGAAAAACTTGGCTCTGATGACTCACATAACAACGGAGGCAGAAGAAGAGCCCATAATGCGATTGGCCTTCAATGCTGGAGTGGAGAGCCTTGCACTGCTCAGCGGGGAAGAACTCGGCTGCCCAAGCGTCTTCCTTGTGTTCCTTAATGGTTGGATTAAGCTTTTTGACTTCTTAGTCTTGTCTTAATTATGTGTCAAATTGATTGTGAATTAAATTGCTGTCAACTTTCATTTTTACCATTAACAAAGGCAACATCTTGGGAGTGACACGTAACCACAGGAGGTTGGTCAGAATCTTCCGTCTCATGAGGAGAAGGGGCTTCATCAATGGCTTCATATCAATCTACTCTCACCTTCACCACAGATGTGTTTACATTAGTTCAGATGGAGGCAGATTGTGCAGGTGAGATATGGGGCCTGTTTACATACTAAATTTAAGCTTATCGATTTAATGTTAATATTATTAATTGTGCTTATTGAGCCATTGAGTAAGATTAATTAATGGTACAAAAAACTTTTTGAGCCATTAACTGGAGAACCTTACTCTTCTTTTGGACAAAATAATTGTGTGTGGTAAAAAAGTAGAGACTGATGAGGAGAGAAAATATGTGGAGGCTTCAATATTGACTTTGGTTACAACATGTGTCCCCAAGTGAAAGAATTTAATGTCTTGCCGAGCCCTTTTAACATCCTTGCTCTGAATTGCACTCCAACATGGGTAACTGAAAGTAAGTCAACTGTTATTGATCAAATTGTAACTAATCTATATCTTGATAAACTTTGTGTAAATGTTTTTGACCCAGGGTTCTCAGACCACAAAGCAATTAGTGTGGACTTCTTTCCCACAAATCCCCAGAATGACTGCTGTAATTTCTTCTGGATCTCAAAAAGGGTTTTCTCTGATGACCTCATTTATTTATTTTGCCTCCAGCTATACAATGTCTTCTGCTGTAAAGAGAACAACTTGATGTATAAACGCACCATGTTTTTTTCGTTAAGCATTTGTTATAACCCTCTCTCTATTTCTCACACAAGGAATGTGAGGGAGAGAGACTATCCGTCTATACGTCATGGT
>WURS02427422.1:0-35388 GCA_011762765.2 Rhinocypha anisoptera | reverse complement strand
TTGGTGTCCCAGGCTCCAAAGGGGCCCGAGATTTGGGCCATTGAAACTCGAGCAAGTCTGACAACCTACGCCGCACTACTCTCGCCCTGCTTATAGGCGAGAGCTCAGCTCTCCCTTCTTATTAAATATTACATATTCTCACAAAGGTGTGAAAAAAATTTATACTGCTTTTTATAGGCCTAAGTGAAAATTAAGTTGTTTTTTCACAATGTTCTATTCGAATCATTTTTGATAAGATTCAATATGTAATCTTACCTGTTGACACTTTAAAAACTATGTATCATGATTGTTTTCATAGGAAAATAAGTCAAGAAATAGTTTAGTTTGATGCCGTTTGATTACCGATTAAACTATACTTGATTTTCTACAAGGGCCTTACAAAACAGTTTAGTATTTGATTAAATATAAATGTGTTGATGTTGATTTATGTAGAATATGCAATTGAGCAGTGGTATGAAATAGAGAGATGCATGAGGATGCTTGGGCTGGATGACGGTATCAGGAGCGATCAGAGCGGAGTGCAGTGGTTGCCATGCCACCATCGGATGTTGGTGCGATATCACTGGCTTGGCTCGCCCACACTGTTGCATTCACATCTTGCCGGTCTCCTTACTCTCCTACGCTTCTACACTTGTTTGCTTCTTGCTCACTTCACATCCTCTGAGTGCGCACTGTGACACTCTGCGTCAGTAGTTGACATGTCCCACCATTGCCTTGCTCACCACCACCATTCATGGTCGAAGGCTCTAAGATTTGGCCTAGCTCTACTACAATTGCAAGCCAACTCATTCCATAGTTTACCTGTAGCAACGCGCTACTGAATTATTATCTGTCATATATCTGCCATAAGGCGTCTCGTTACTGTGTTGTCTGCCGTTGCCCGAGCACCATCACGCACAACCAGTTTTCATTCGTCGTCGATTTAACAATCAACATGAGTAACCCATGTAACTCAAACATTTAATTGACCATTTTTTTAATTAACAAGGTTTTCTTTTTTAGATTTAGATTATGATTATCCAATAAACGAAAAGAAACCAGTTCAAAACGTTAATTTTAATAATTTACTACAAAATCCAAACAAAAATAATATTTTATTGTCTTCTTTTGACCAACATTACCAAAAAACGAACATTCCAACTAGAGTAAGCCACGGCCCTCAAAGCTCAGCTTCAAGCTCAACCAAGAATGGCGGCCCCAATAGCACCGGCATTGCTGTAATAGTTTTGTCAAATGTTGATAAGCGCTACCCCTACTATAATATGGCATTTTTATTTTAGTCTAGCATTACATTAAACCACGTTTCGGATGATTCTCTAAATTTTGTGATTCCTCCAAATGAGGTTGTATCTGGATCAAAAGGAATTTACTATGATGTTCCTAAAAATATTCCAGTCAATCCACGCTTTGGTAAGATCAAAAACTCTAAAAAACTGCTTAACTCAAGTTGTCGATTTCAGCGCGAAAGACTTCACTTCCTAATTTAGGTATACCAAAATTTCCTGTAAGCCAAGTTGTGAGGAACGAGCCGTTTCGTGCGCCTGTACTTCCAAAGAAATCATCACTTGTGATACGTAAAATATCTAACTATAGCTCTAGTGACAACTACATGAACATGCAAGAGAACCTAGCAACTTTATCAAAGAACAACACCTCGAAGGCTCTACCTCAACTTCCAAACCAATCATGTGTTGATAAAAGTCTAAGTATTACGAAAACTATGCCAAATCACACGGCACCTAACAATATTAGCAGCGGAAGCAATATTTATGATATTGTTAAAAATTATCAACAAACTGATATCTTCAAAGAACAAGATGTGGACGATTGCGATTACGAATATGACTATGTTTGTCTTGAGTCAAAAAAGAAATTAGAACATGATGATCAAAACATCAAGTTGCTACTTTCCAAGGATCTACAACCTAAATATGAGCGAATGGTGCTGAACTTGGAAAATCTCAATATCAACTATCTAGATAAGTTAGGCGCAAACAAGAAGACGGATAGTCACTACAATCGCTTTTTGCTGCAACAATATCGGTTAGTGGTAGCATTTTTTCTCCAATCGCCAATGATTTAGTTTGTCATCTTTTTTTTTGCTAGACCTTTGCTGATTCAAGCAACTAACACCTTTCACAATTGGACCAAATTCACCATGGAGGCCATTGACAGCAAATACTCTCCAGAGGTTTACTTTAATTTTGTCAAGCACATTCTTCTTTCGGGCCAAAACTTATTAACCATTATCAAGTCTCTCAATCGGCACATTCAGCACGATATGCAAAATCATGAGATTGTCACATTTTCAAATCAATTTTTGGAAAATCTAAAACAAATTGTACTTAGAACCAAGAAAGCTTCGGGTGATTATTCTGCAATTCATGACTTAACCACTAGCATAGAATGCGCTTCTCAACTAGTGACCAATTTAGTCAAGCATTATCGCAGTCTTTTGTAAATCTTTACATATAATACAAATAGTATATAATAAAATTTAATTTTATTAACGTTGTTGACATACTTTCAATATACTTATTATAAATAAAGTATATATATATAGTATATAATCAGAATCAAAAATATTTATAGATTTTAAGACTATCAGTAACAAAGAATTTTTTGGTTAGTGTAAAGGTAGAACGAACACATCATTTTCAATTAAATAGAGATTGTAATTGGATTCAATTGATAATATATTTTTAGAAATGTAAAGGTACATAATGAACATGAGAGCGAGGGGAAAAGAGGGAAGGAGAGAGCAACATTAGGCTGTTTTCTTATAGCATTCAATTTTGATGAATGTCCAATTGTCATGGCCACCGGGTTGGAAGGCAATTCTAAATCAGCAGGTTGGCAAGTGTCACATGTCACAGCCATACAAGTGGGTAGAGTGTTGAGTTTGTTCAATCAGGTAATGTAGTCTGGCATGTCTGATCAGCAGAAGCAAGAACCAACAAAACAACAATTTATATAGTAAAAAAATATCATGTGTTGCGATATGTGTTGGGATTAGGAAAAGAGTCTGTTGACAGGCTAACATTGGACTTGCTGGATTGGTACACACGAACAGTTCGTGCGCCGACACTGATTTGCATCGAACATTGCTTGATTCATTCGTTGACTGGCAAGCAAAATTACAATTTCTTTGCTAGTTTCTCGCAAATTAAAAACTTTGGTTTTTGGATTTAATTTTGGGTCTGCTACGTGACTTGGAAATAATATGGTAAATAGAGAGAAAATAAAGAAGAAAGAGAGAGAGAGAGAGAGAGAGAGAAAGTGAAAAATAGGAAAGGGAATGCGCTGTAGGAGATTCGAACCAAAAAAGCAAGGGTTTAGTTGCATGGTATGTACACAATCGGTGAGTGAAGATGCTTCCGATTGATTAGCAACCGGGCTGACTGGCTCAGTGGCTAGGGCTGGTGCACTTGGGGGAGATGGCAGTTTTTTTCACAAACACCGGTGAATGGCAGTCAGTGACTGCGCCCGCGTTACCTGGCTGGGCGGCTCCACTGGCCCGTCCAACGCAGCTCTGCACTCTAGCTCATGAGGGTATGAGTGTGTGAGAGTGTGTCTGTGTGTGTGTGCGTGTAAATGAGGCCAGTCTCCTGGTGCTTGCAAGCTGGTCTCGCCCTCTGCCAGCCAACACTTGTGCGCGTGTGAATACAGAGGCACGGGTTTGGAACAGTTTTTGCACCGTTATGACACAGCGGCACCCTTCGTAACAAACGTGGAGGCTCTGGTGAAAATAGTAGCTCAGCGAGAGCAAGAAGCAGTTGAAGCTGACTGCCATTTGCGAAATGTGATCCACAACAAGCTATACCGTTGGTGTTATGGCAAGCAGGAGCAGTTAGTGCACTAGTGTTGGACTTCCACTTGCAGTTTAAAATGAACTCATATCGCCGCTGTCATCGCTGCTGCACTACTCGATTATTTGACTTCTCTCCGCCTTGGTGGCAGGCGTCGGGTGCGTAGAGTGACTGGCCTTATGGAGCGAAATCCATTATTGATGAGACTGGTGAGCCAGACTAACTGGACTCGCATGGGGTAGCATGCCGCCACGGGGCTCGTCCATCAACAATAGCAATGAATCCAACTATTGTTGGTGTCGCTAGATCAACACACCTATTGCCATTGCAGCTTGCTCTCCTAGTGAAACCCTCACTCTTGTTCTCCTTCGACTTCTAGTGAAGACAAAGCTCGACGCTGATCATTGCTTACACCGCTTGCCATCAACCAATGAGATGTAATCAGGTAACCAAATCAGGAATACATCTTGGAAGTTAGCTATTAATGTCATGAACAGATGCGGGTCGCAAGTGAGTAAACAAATGGTGCTGTCGCAGTTTGTACAATAAATTGAACAACTATAAGATTGTTATAATATATAATATATAAAAAAGACAATCAATTGTCATTTCAAAATGTTAGGGTATCATTGAAACAATAGGGTCATCAAAGGGTTACGAAAGTGTAAACAGAAGACATCGTTTAGTTTCGAGCCATAATGTTGGCCACTTGGTGTAAGGTATTGAACATAACCAGAATATAAAAACTAATAACAAGAAAACAAACAATAATGCAAAATGTGGGCACTTTTAAAAGGGTGTAGCTTGCTTGACAGATGACTGAATGTGGTCGACTCGATCGCAGAGAGAATGTGATTGGCCAGCTGCGCGCTTAGACCATTTGTGTTTGGCGGTTTGGTATCGACTCAACTCGACCGAGGCTACAGTAACATGCAGATAGAGAGCTTCGCGCAAAGTTCTAGGCAAGGAATTGATTGAACAAACAGAACATTACATTCTTAGAGAACATTGGACGGGAGTGTGCAACGGATACCAGGGAACCAGAAATGTGCAAAGGAAATATAACTAAGGATTAGGAAGATGGTTGCAGTCGACCACTTGGTGGCTCACTCTCTCAAGTCACCATCAGTGCTCGACATGCCAACTCACAGTCATCGTCGTGCATTGAATATAATTTGAGGCACCAAATTTCAAAATAATTTGATTCCTAGAATGTGTTAACGTGTGTGTGTGTGTGTTTGTTTGTGGTATCGTGTTTCACTTGAAGTACAACGTATACATATCTGTAGAACGTGTTTCTGTGTCCCAGTGTTACTGAGTTGCATTGGCAAATTATCAATAATAATAACAGACGAGTAACGTTTTGCTGTTACATGACTTTCGGAATAAACAAGAATTGAAAGTGTATCGATTTTATGATTATGATAATACGCCGCAAGACGACTACTTGCTGGATGGCTAGATTAAATGTTGCCTGATTGCCATTGTGGCTAGCAGGCAGCACCAGCCAAGCTGCGTGATCACTTGCTGGTTTCCTTGGCACAATAGCACCAATCCGAAAACGTCAAACGATCATAACAAAACAGAACCACTAAAATGTGCAAAGCAGGCTTAAATTATTACACCTACTAACGGGCTGGTCTCTAGCTGCAGCAATTTGTAACTATAATGAGACTAGGGTGGGTAAAGTGTGGTGTGTAGAGTGGCTGCGATGACTGTGAGTAAGGAACAGCACAGAAAGATGAACAAATAGACGCTATCAATCGGTCTTCAGCTGCCTGAGGTCAGTCTCCAACGTACGAGCCAATTCTTTGGTCAAACTGCAAAGAATAGCCTGGGTTGAATGTGAACTTCAGATTTCAGTCTCCGGGTTAGTTGAGTTTTTAGCGCTTAGTGCGTTGGGATTGCGCGAGGGTGTCATGATGGATAACTTGCGACCACTCAACGTGTGCGACGACTCGGACATCTCAATAGCATGCTCAGCATCCCACTTGTCCAGTTCGGACTTAGATAAGTGATACACAACACCTGCAATGACAAGTGTACAAGAGAGATCAGATCAGGTGACAGTCACACTTTATCGTGTAAGTTGCACGTTGCAGAGTCAAATTTCCAATGGTTCTCTTACCGCTCTCCGGAAAGCGTTCAGGTTAAAGAAAATTAGTCAAGAGATTAGTCACCAACAGACAATAGCACTAGACTGGTCACTAAGTTAAGGCTGGATGGATCTGGCGAGTCAAAACAAATTAGCATAGCCAACTTGCTATATAACAATCTGCCACTCTGGTAAAGTTACACCAGCTTTCCTAGCTTGGATCGATCATTACCAAATAAATCATCCAAGACAAACACACCCAAGCGAAGCAATTTAATTATAAATTGGTGCATTAAAGTCTTGCTAGGTCTAACACACTAAACTCGATTACTCAATTGCTAGATCCACCAGCACCTTTTGGACTAACATTTGTCACTGAACCGAGTCGTCTCCAGAAAGCTTGCATTAGAAACAAGGTTAGTTTATCACAAATCATTTTTTACCGTCAGGTAGTTTGTTACACATTGAGATTTTAAAATCAAATAAAATAAAAAAATACTATCATTAGTAGTAATCATTAGACAATTGATTAGTGCATAAAAAGAAAACAGTATACAAAAATGCCCACAACTTACCAGCTCCGTAAGCGTCGCCAAGCACATTTATCGAGGTTCGAATTCGATCACTGCAAAAATAAACATTGTTTAATTAGTAAAAAATGACAGACTGAGTAGAGTCGCAAATGATACTGAAATTCGAGGACAACTTATGATAGGAATTGCGCACTCAAAGCAATAAATAAGAGACAATCAATTTAAAACAATAAAACATTACTCATTAAAAATTAACGCTTTATTAACGTATTGTTGAGTTAAAACAATTATATTTGAACACAATATGCACAGGTTCTCAATTTGCAAGAAAGCATTCACTCTACCTAATCAATTTATTGCATTTGCATAAACTCCATTTGCACATTTTGCAATTGTTTATATTCGCAAAATGCTAAATTGAGAATAAGATGTTCTACTAGTCAGATAACATCAAGCAACAGCATGTGGGTATTTTGAGTTGTCAAAATTTAAAAAAATAATGTCAATAATTCAAAGTTGCTGGAATAATTATTTAGATACCATCGTAATGATACCTGATGCTTTCAAAAATAATAAATATTAAATAAAAAAAAAGAGCTTGGAAGACTGTAAAATCCTTGAGGCAAGAGTGAAAAACAAAAAAAACTTTGGACAAATGGAAAAAAGCACTTCATATGAGGTGGAGATCGATCGATTAGACAAACGATAGGTGCTGACCAGCCACTGGCGGTGGCGTGACAATTGGTAGGTACAGAAAGAGAGAGAGAGAGAGAGAGAGAGAGACCGCGGTGATGTGGCTTCATTTGCATTGGCGAGTGAAGCGTGCCGAAGCAAAACACACTACTGTTGAAAGAGAGACACAAACACAAACACAATCTAGCTGAGTGAGACGAAATGATCTTAATAAGACATTGGTATGCAGACAAAACGTGCTTGTCAGAGTTCCAGTCGACAAAACATTGTCTGTGCGATCAAACAAGATCGGGTGGCATGTCCACCATGTTGTGATCCTATCGGGCGCGGCGCTTTCAAGTTCAATTTCAACTGTTTGCCGAGCCAATCAGGCCTAGCCACTCTGTGCCCAGATTGCTTTGTGGTGCGAGTTGTGGTCGCACAAAGGCACAAAACATTTTTTTATTGTGCTGTGCTTCCAATTCACTGAGCAAACATTTGCCAACTTGAACCAATTAGGTCGCGGACAGCAAACCTAAATAGGAACCAGCCAGTTGCAGAGGGTAGGGTTACACCGCTAGCTACTAGGCTCACAATTAGCCACTGAGATAGATGCCATTGAGCTAGGTATGGCACGATGCTGCTTGGCAACCATTTTGCATACCATACTCCAACCATAACTATCTCATTCGCCATGTGTAAAGACGATACTACATTAGCAACTCGGAGTTATATTACATTTATAGTTGTTCATTAACTTGTTCAAGTGTACTAGGCAGTACTATGTTTCTTCAAGATAAATAAACATTCCACATTTACTCAAGACATTTTGTTTTGTTTTGCAATTTAAAATAGACCACCTCATACAACAACACGTACAACTTCAATTTGTTTTGCGCTAGACAACAATTTTTTAGATTAAATTATCACTATAATCAATTAACTTTTTAAATTAAATTTGTGCATTTTACATTAACAAGTTGTTTTATCAATATGCTTTTAAAGAATGTCTAGAAATTTTAAACAAATTTTTTAAGTTGACTTTAAAAATTGCTAATGCGTTTTCATTTGCCTCTCGTATTATATTATATTATAACATAACTAAGTTATAAAACCAATAACACTAGGGTACGTCAATTTTAGTTTTAGTTATTGAAAATTCAGTAACAAGACTACCGGTTTATTACTGAACATTGGCCTTGTACAGGCAACATTCAACAATCGACCTGCTCAAGAAAAGACCTCCATTATAAATCGCCATAAAGCAAGCGCACGCTTTACCTCTGGCCACATCTCAAAAAGGCCATTTTGTACTGCCAACGGTATAGAACATTTTTGGTTGTTTCTTGAGTGTTTTAAAAATTCTAAAATTTTATTAAAATTAAAAAATAACTAGTAGGTTTTTAAAACTTAAACAAAATCCTAAGCACTTTAAAAGACACACCAGAATTATAATATTATAATAAATATATAGTAAATAAATAATAAAATTAATTCTAGACAGCCCTGAGAAGGACAAAGAAAAATGGTTCAATAAGCCCAAAAGTGTGTTTAGTTGAAAACATTCATTTGTTTGCTGATAGTTTTGTTTGTCAGCTCTGTCCACCTAGTTTGGTCTTGTTAGTTTACACTGACTACCTTTCTGTGCGTTACTAGACTAGCCAATCCCTCATTGACTGACCAAACAGACATCAGTGAGGCATGCTTGTCGCACAGTGCACCCAATGCTTACGTTTGGTTACGTTTGGTTTTGAGCTACAACTCGAAATACACTATGCACATTTTTTACCATATTTTCTACCAAATTCGGCTTTATTTGTGCATTAATTAATTTAAAGTTCAAACAAAAAAAAGACATTTGTTGGCAAACACACAACGTTTGGTTTATTTGACTGCCATAAACACACGTTTTGCAATAAGAATTATAATAAAAAATTATAATATTGTTTAAAATTAGGTAAAAAATCTAATTGATGGTTGATTCAATTTTGCAATGTGTGTTGTTTTTAAGTTGATAATCTAAAGACTATGTAAACTCGTCATAGTATTAGTGAGTAAGTGAGAGGGAAAGAGAGAGAGAGAGAGTGAGAGAGAGAGAGAACGAAAGGGGCTAATAGTATTATCATAAGCCATAGTGCCTATTTGGAAATCGAAAACAAATGACACATGCGATAAGGAAGGAAGATGGCAAGTGGGAGTGTGGGCACACCGCAGAGACGATAGCGTGTCTAGGGGGATAAGGCGAGTCGGGTTAGTGGGGCTAGGTTGGGTCGGGTGGACCGCTGGCCAGGCAGCTCTCTCCACGCGACCCAAGCAGCTGCTAGCAGGACTAGTGGCTAGCCCAGTGTCTTCACTCTCTCCTGGCGGCACACTACACTGCGCGGCATTACGCTTGCCTGCCTTGATGAGTGGCCTGTGGTTGCGCGCTTTGCCCATTCCCGCTCGCTTTTCCCTTCTTCCTCCTGCTCTATTATTAATCTACCAAATTATACATTTAAAAATTAAACTAATTTCCGAATACAATCAAACATCAAATTCATACATACACACACACATATTCCCAGAAGTGGGTGAGAGGTGACTAGTGCAACGTGGCTGCACTATCCGCCAGAGAGAGAAAGAGAGAGGGAGAGAGAGAGAGAGAGAGAGAGAGAGAGAGAGAGAGAAGACAAGGGCATTGTGTTAAAGCCCACTCTTGCTTCAATTCACGTTTCCCACCATGCCAAATGGTAACTAGTGCCAAACAAAAAGCTTATTTCTCCTTAAAGTGAGCCATAATGTTCAAAATGCTAATTCAATTGCAAAGTGACACAAAACGCGAGAATGATCTAATGATAGCGAGAGACACTTTTCTTTGGCTCATACGCTCACAAGTGCCTTATTGACCAGAGAGCTGTGACTTAGACGCAAGTCAAAACTTTTCCTTTATATTGAAAAAATAAAAAAAACCTATACAAATTGTTAAAGAATACATAAATTATGTACGAACAATGTGAAAATGTAGAAAATAATAATGGAAAAATAGAAAAAGAGCAAGCGTATCAGTTGGCTGTTTGATGTGGTGTGGATGTGGCGTGGTGCCCACGCATTTTGTTTTCCATTCACCAGTCTTGCTTCTGTCAGTGTGGCTTCATTTTCTAAGCAGATTGGCGCCGAAAGCTTATTGCAACACTGGTAACCAGCAATGACTCGATATGACACATCACACATGTTATTCAGAACTCGTACCACAACTTGGCCCAGCCACTAGAGACACTGGGTGCATACCTCTCAGAAGTAGGGTCACTTGTAGTGCTTCACTGCTTTCTACTCCAAAAATTAATTTAGATACAGAATTGGAACAGCTTTAATAAGTACAAATAAGATAAATTGAATCGTGGTCCCACATGAAGGCAACTTTGATGTGATTATCGGAACGTTCTTAGTACTCAGTCCACAAATGCAAAAATAATTAGAGCTATCTACCAGGAAATTGCTTGACATGAGAGAAGACACAGTGACAGCGAAACAAATGTCACAATAATTGATCCGTCAGTAATTATTCTACATCAATTATTAATGTGAGAGCTTTCACAAGACACAATCACTGTATACGCTCATTTCTTCTATAAAATTATAAATAATTTAACGCCATTTCAATCGAACTAATCACGGTATGCAGATAAAATAAAGTAAGTTTATAAATTACACAGAAAGAAAGATAAGTAATTTTTGCTTAGACAAAATATAACAGCTAAACTTTTGCATTTTGTCGCAACCAACTCAAATAAAAAGAGTAGTGATATAACCACTTAGGCAAAATGGAGCGATCTTCCAACTAGTTCAAAACTATTTTTTATATATAAACAAGACATCTTGTTAATTAAATTAAGTTAATATGAGTTTTCTATTGAATAAAAAATCTAAATTCATTCATTCACAAGCACCAAGTTAAATTGAGAATTGGATAAAATGTTTCTGGTTTAGGAAAAGAAATGCGTAGAGCATAGAAATGCAAAATGCCTAGTTTAGTGACTTGAAGTAAGTGAAGAGCAGTACTTACAGAAACCAGTCAACGGCGATGATCATGGAGATATCTTTGGTTGGCAAACCGAGTGCGGTCAAGACAAGAAGCATGGTGACCAGACCAGCAGAGGGAACTGACGCAGCCCCGATTGAGGCTGCTGTCGAGGTGAGCGACACGATGATGATCTGGCCGAGGTTGAACTCGACTGCATTCATTTGTGCGATGAAGATTGCTGCCACCGCCTCGTACAGTGCCGTCCCATCCATGTTGACGGTGGCACCCACGGGCAGTACAAATCTGGTTACCTGTGAATTTCAATACAAAACATTTGGTTAGTTACTAGCAAAATACATTTTTTCATATCTATTCCAGACTCTACGCTGTCATCCAAATTTAACAGTAAATTTTTGTTTTACTAACCAACCGAGTCAAAAACACCTCTTTAACTTGTAATTTTCAGTTAAACCTCGTTACTATCATCTATCACTTTAATAGAATAGGAGATTTAACTTTAATACTAGGATTAAATTGGTTTAAAGTTAAGCACTTAAACTCTAGATGATAATTTGCCAAAATAGCAATTTCATAACAGCAAACGCTTGCGGAACAACCAAGTTTAAAAATTCGCGTTATAATCATAAACTGGCTACATCAAATAGCTAATAAAAATTGCACCCAGAAAAATTACAGTATAATTACAACTAGCAAATAGAAATAGTTGCTATTTGCAATATAATAACGACTATTTTATAGCTATTTTAAAAAATTGCAATGTCAAATCAACTTGGTGGTTAATTAAAGCAAATTAAAATTTTATAATAAACTCGGAAACAAATTAAAATTTGTATAAAAAGCAAACAAAGAATGTAAATATTGATTGAGATGCCATAGAAGTTTATTGAAAATCATCCGTAAATCAGGGAAATAGATGGGAGATAGGGTGGTAATGATGGGCTGTAGGCCTTCATCTAGCTAGCATGCAAAATGAGAGACCGGCTGCTGACCCGGTAATTGAATCGGCGCCATTCATCTAGGCCAGTAGTGACATTAGCAACTTTGTCCAACAATATGTTCTCAATCTTATTATCGCATCCGCCGCAGATGATGCTGTTGTGTGCCAGGCCACACTGGTCTAGTTTAGACAACACGAATCGATCTATTCTATCTAAACTCATCTCCATTTTATTCTAATATAATGACACTTCAATTCCCAAGGCAATCTAGATTTAATATACACAATCCAAAATAATATGAATTGAATCTTTTGAAGACAATCAAAACTGGCTCACTGGTTCGAAATTATTATTGGTAATTTAGTAGACAGCAGGGCGCGCGACCAGATGACTAGGCCTAGTCCATAAATCGTGCACTGGTGGCAGAGCGAGCAAATAGCCCCTGTTTTGCTAGCTAGCCCCACGTTGCCTGGTGAGAGCCATTAATCACTAATACCGGTTTCTATTTAATACTCGCCCATTAGTCAGGTATAGAAGCATGACTATTTCCCAATTGGTAACACGAGCGCGCGCTTACAATTGACTTGCACACCAAGAATAACTGCACTATTATCAATAGGTAGATCTGTCTCTAAAGAAATTAAAGATTTCCTTATATAGCAATACTTTGTGTTACTGATCCCACTATCATTGCAACCAATGTCTCTCACTAAAGAATGACTAACAAGCCATTGATTAGTGTCACCACGAACAAGCTGATTCTCGTCAATCATCACCGCGGAGGGGTTCACTCAATCAATTCTATCCCATTCATTTCAACACAAGCCCACTTGCTAATCTGATTTCCAGTAATAGAACATATCTTCTTTTGATTAATTCATACAGAAACAAGTCAAATCATCATTCAATCTAATTCTAAATTTATTTTTCAAAGTTTTGTCATTAAAAAACTTGGCAAAATAATTATAATACGCATGAATGCACTGTAGTTTTACTATCACTAACATTTTAAAATACATATTGTCATTAAATTTTCTAAAATATTTCTTGGCTAATGAAGTCATTGAAAGTTGACAAGAATGTAAATTCCAAAAGTGCAGAAGAGACAGCAATGAAATAAAGATTCGATTACTGGCCACTCCAATCGAATGTTAAAATGCGCTCTAACAAGATAGTGGCGGGGAATAAACATTAAGGCTAATACTGGACTCAAATTAAAGCCATTATGACAAGTGGGCCAGGAGAGAGTGGCACCAACGACGTAGCAGTGAATGGATCCATTGGAGTCGCTGTGGTGGTGGTTGCCCCGACCCACACTTTGGTGGTCGAGCCCCAAGATTATTGATTGCTCTAGCCCCTGTAGCCAATTAGGTGCAGCACACACCAGGCAGGCGGCCAGTTGGTGAACCAGTGAGATCGGACATGTCGACATACACCGGACAGTGCCACCGGTCACAATGCACAACCTGCTCATCAACTAATACTTAAGTTATGCTCCACCATATTTGCTTTAAGGCACTACCACTTCTCATAATAAATAAAATATTACTTTCCGTTGTCATCCATCCTATCTCAATCAAATTCATTTTTTAGTACTGCTCAGATTTATATAGAATCATTCTGTAGGCATACTTTTGTATTTTTTATTCAAAATAAATCAAGTAAATATAATCGAATTGACGAGATGAAAGACTGGGAGATTCTAAATAATTGGGATGATAGCAAAGATGATGAAATCAGACAACGATGAGCAAACTTATTGCAATGGCTTGATAAAGGTGAAAAAGAAAAAGAAGTGTCGGTTGTGAATCGCTGTGAATGAAGTCAAGCTGAGAAGGCACTCATTGCACTCTGTGCCTGAATTTGGTGTCAAGTTTTGGCTTCTTTCGACCAAAAAGCTACTATCAATGTTAAGTAGAGCTAAATATACTTGAGCAAAAATTTGACGTGAAAGTTAAAACTTGGCAACCAGTATCTCTACAAGCATCATTATTACTTTGACAGCATTTTATTTTGCTGAATAGATTATTTTCTCCGTGTTTTAGCAAACAACAAAATCTAAGTTAAAATTAACTTGGCACTCTAGTTGCATTTAATCCAATTTATAATAATTTTTAAATAGAAACCTTGACTATTCAATTAAATGTATTCCGCTATAAATAAATTTCTCTTCATGGGTAGAGATTAGAAAAAGCAAGCGTTAGTGCAGTGAGGTGTTGTCACTAGAACCATACCGGTAAGCTTTGGTTCTTTAAAACTTTTTCATTACAAAAACAATCAAACTGCAATAAAGCACAACAGCAAAAACAAGAAGGTTTATATATACGTGTGTGTGTGTGTACTCACTAAACAATCGGCAGTTCTAAATTGAAAATTACAGTTTGAGAAATGTGTGTGAGAGCAAAGGAGAGCAAGTCAAGTCGGGCCGGGTGGTCAAATCAGACACGCACTCGACTAGGCTGGACAGGACAAGGCGTTAGTGCCAGCACAGGGTTGACTCAGTGTGCCACTCGGCAGGGTGCACACACCACTGCCGCCGCTGCCGGGTTGCCATGAAAGCCAGATTTTAAGCCATTCTAACGGAAGTCTAGCACAACAATTCACACTGGCAATTTCAGAGCACACCACCCGGCAGAAAAGGGCCGAGAGACAGACTACGGCTTGCTCATTGCTCACCACTCGCCCACTGATGGAGATGCTGCTGATGGTGCTGTCGATGGGCACGGTAGACACGATGGGCACGCACACCACCAGTGGCCAATCACAAACTGGTTCACCCTTCACACCAAACAACCAGTCATCTTTTAATTGAATCCTATTTTTTAGTGACAAATTCTCATGAACCTACACTCTAAATTCAAATTCGCTAAAAAGGTAAAAAAATAGGACAACTTTACAGATAGGTTGGTAAAATTTAACTTATTTTACACTTTACTGCTATAGCAATATAATTTTACCATAAAGACAGTAAATCTGTCCCAAGTTGAAAACTTGAGTTTAGAGTATAGTTTGAAAACGTAGCTAGAGATAAATAAAACAAAACTCAAAATCACATTATCTTTCTTCATAGCCAGTTGTTAACATTAACAACTCAAAACGCGTTTGTTTTTAACAAGTTTATCAGAATTATAATTGTTATGATATTATAATAAGCACACAAAAATATATATATGTGCAATTTAAAAAAACTTCTAATGCTAAAAAGTAGAATCCACTTTTGAAATGATATGCAACTTGATATATAAAAATTATTCAAATTTTAGATTCCCAATGGTAAAATGTAAAAAATAATCTGAATAATCTAGCTAGACATAAATTAGGATTGAAATGAGCATGTAAAGAAATAAACAAGGTGTGCCAATGTGGCAGTGCAATGCAAATAAATCACCAATCGAACCGAATTACGAACACTATAACTAGCAGTGTAGCTAGATGTCACCAGTGAAATAAGTTCGACGTGGGTAATTCAATCAACTTGCAATGAACAGCTAGACACAGGTTTAGAAGAATAATACTTTTTATCATCAACTCAAATTTATCATCATTAACGGACAACACCAAGAGTCGCTCTACTAGATGAGCAAAAGGTTCTAACAGGCCGACCGAAAAAAGCCATAATTGAAGAATCAACTAAGTAAATATAAGGCCCACACGATGCGTCAGTTCGACGTTTCGACATGACACTAAATTATGGCTTGATATAAAATGTTCTTAATCAAACTTGACACGGTTTTGAGTCGCTCAAATGATTGGAAGAGAGCCAAGCTGTGCAAGCTTCTCGGTAGGGTAGCTTGCTGAGAAATGACACTCAACACCACTCAGCTTCAGCTGGGAGCATTCACTATACTGCTGCTTGTTCAGAAATTGCTGGTTTGGAAGCACTGTTTAAAGTCACCAAAGCGATAAAATTGGGTCTACCCTGTCTGAATAAATTGCATTGTCAATTAGTTTACTAACGCCTAGTGTGTTTGCTCGATCAACAACGTCGCAATAGTGGCGAAAAACACCATAGCAAAAGCATGCAGCCACAAGTCCAAATCATATTTGATTCAGTTAATTAATATCAATTTTAATTAAAACAGTACATTTTCACCCTTTAATGCAACACATGTCTCACAATTTCTAACAAATCTAACCCATTTCATTTCATTTTTGCAAATCTTTAATTAGAATATTTTTTTAATTTCCAAAAGTTTATTATTAAATCAAAAAACTATTCAATTCTCTGCTTAAAAATGTTGATTGGTAATTTATGTTAAGAAGTTAAATAGCTCTTTGAGTAGAGACAGTTGAATCAATAACGCTCGATTTACCTAGATGCCAATGCATGCAGTGCTGGGGTGATTGCAGTGGCTCGATGGCGCCAGTGAGTGTAGCTGGCTAGCACAACAATGTATCATAGCCTGTTTCAATCAATGCACCCGATTGTCACATTGCATTGGAGCCCACATTGCTATGGAAATGTGGCCACAGCAAATGCCACCGAGGTGCCAGTGTCACCGGGTGGGCTAGTGTGTCCTAGCCGTCTCACTACAACAGCATCGCGGGTGCGTTTTATTTGTCTGCAGACTACTACCGTACCAGACAATGGCTTTATTGTCTGGCACGCCGATTTCTCACTGAATAGCACAACACTAGGGCATACAGCATAAGCTTGATGCAGATTGAATATAAAATATAATTAACTAGTCAAATGAAGCCAGGTCGTTCAATGCTCGCTCGGGCAACAATTAGCCACCTACCAATAATGTCTACAATCACAATAATTTGCATTAGTTTCTAATTTGTACTAGCATCAGTCAAACCGAATTGGAGCATGTGGGTTTGTTTACCATACCTAAGCCAGCTAAACCTAAACCAATTAAAGTATTATTGTGCCACGTATTATGATCATTAGTAAGCCAAGTCTGATTGCAATAGAACAGAGAACAGAGCAATGCTTAAACCGATCTCGAGAATGTGGCCCGAGTGTTGGGTTGGGAAGGCAGCAATAGTCGTGGCACTCAGAGATTGTCTCTTTTGTTGTTCCTCAGTTGTCCCTTGTTTGCTACTAGTGCTCATTTAAGGAGCCATTATATTATTAACCCTTTAGCAGCCAAAAAGTAGCCAAAGTATTTTTGCTCTTCTTGCTAGAATTCTTGATGAATTTAAACAAGAATTTAGTGTACCTTACTTTATTGCATATATAATTTAAAGAAAAGTAAGGAAATTTTCCACGTCCTTTAGAAACTTTCAATTTATATGTTATCGACTAAATGTGAAAAATCATCAAAATAAAAAACAAGTGCTAAAAGTGGACCAAGCATTTTCACTCACACAACAAATAGAATTTACTGTAGAAAACGTATAAGCGTACCAAAAAGTGTTGAAATAGCCAATATACCTTTACCCGTGACGCTACAATTAAAACAGTAAAATTTTAAAATAAATGGAAATACATTAGACAACTGAGGTTTCTCTCTTTGATGTATTGCTATGAAAAATCAACATTAATTTTTGAAAAATTACACAGCTTTATATTCTAATATATTTGCTAAATTGTCAACACTGTTAGATAGCCTCAAGTGACTTGACTATTGTGTTTTTAAATTCATCAAATAATTGTGAAATAGAAAGCAAAAAACTGTTTAAGCGACTTTTGGCAGTAAAAGGGTTAAGAGATAGCACGCGCCACACGAATAGGACGGAGCCAGCTGCGGCCTAGTCCAGCCGGGGCTTTACCAAATTGATCCTGGCGCTCATTTCTTCTGAACAATGTTTATTTTTCTATTATTGCCCGATAGTGGGCAAACAAATTAAATGCATCCCGATCGCTGCTCAACGCTAGTTTATTTACATTGAAGCAGGCGAAACCAAATCTGCATGGTTGCACCATGGTGCACCTCTACTAACTTTCTATTTCTTATCGTTTCATCTTAGGTTACCATTTCTTTAAGTGACTTAGCAATAGCAACTTGACACTGATCTGGGCAGAGTCGATTGACTTCTCAAACCCTTTCGCAAACGGCATGCCGCTAGGGATGTGGTGCAAACGTTGATGGGGGTCGGTGGCAGTACGATCTGTGAGTTGTAAAGTCATTGTGAACCAGCGATATAGAGGCGGGCACAATCGAATAAGCAATGTCACCAGCCAATGTGCCAGTGGAGCGAGTGACTGCCACCGAAGCTTCACTGGGCAACTGTTTTAAATCGATACGCTTAGCACAAAAAGCAAGTAGAATTAAGGCAAGATTAATGATTGGTCTAAATGGGCCAGCCATCGATACACTTGCCGGCATTGCATTGAAAATTCACAGCAATCACAGTGAATCCACCTAGTTAGCAAGAGAGATATTGCATCAGCTGGGACCAAGGGACCAAAATCATCAATGGAGCCAAAAGGTCTACCGAGACGGTAGGTACTCTCTCTCTCTCTCTCTCTTTCTATTTATATATATTACTTTATGAGCTAGTAGATTGCACGTAAGACTGTGATCAGCCTAATAGAATTAATTTGACTAGTAGCTAAATGGTCAAATTGCTTTTCTTTTAGACTCTCGCCAATTGAGCCGAGGTAAAACGAGGGAATGAACTAAACAAGGCTAGTTTTGTTAGAGACCTTTCCATCTCTATCAGATGCCTAATTGAGATTAATACCGAGACATCTCGCTAGCTCATCCAGGTTCAGTGATGCGCAGCGCACTAGCTGTGGCCCGCAAGTGAACCTGCCTGGCAGGCTAGAGGCCATTAGACTAATGGAATGCAAGAGGGCACGGGCGCCAGAGGAGTACGTACTCGCTTGTCGATATGGAGGTTCTCTTCCAGACACCGGAACGTCACTGGGAGGGTAGCTGCTGATGATGCTGTGCCCAGTGCAGTCACCCAGGCCTGCAGCATGCCGCGGAAGAAGGTGAGAGGATTGTTGCGAGTCACTATGAAGTAGATGCCTGGCAATGTGACGATAGCGTGAATTAAAAGTCCCGTGATGACGGTTAACATGTAGAGGCCTAACTGCTGAGCCACGGTGTACATGTCTTGAATGGCAAGAATCTTGGCGATGATTAGTGATGCAATACCAATCGGCGAGTACCACATACAGATGACCACAAGTCGCATGACAATCTCGTTTAGAATAACAAAAAAACGAATCATAGTTTCCGCTTCACTTCCAAGCTGACCACAGATAATGCCGAAAGCGGTACAGAACACTATCAAACCTAGAATGTTGGAACCATCCCTGTAAGGGAATGAGCGAACTAATTTGTAGTACTCGATTTCGTGGGTATCGTCGTTGGTTACGTTTTGAACACGATCCCAGTTAATTTCGAGGCCCGGCGTACTCATATTAATGCGGGCACCTTTCACAAATTCAGTCCTTACACTTGAAAAAGCAGCTTGCAACAAATTTTCTGGAAACATGTTTCGCACCAAATCAAGCATCGCGTCTAGGGTGGATACTTTGGTATCATCGCTTTTCACTGCTTTCATTGCTTCTTGCTTAATCTTGGGGTTGCCAGGATGAATAACTAGCACAAGGACGATTCCGAGAACGGCAGCCAGCAATGTTGTGCCAAAGTAGTAAAGTAAAGCACGTGAGCCCATACGACCACTCGACTTGGCATCCAGTTGAGCGAGACCAGCAATCATCGATGAAGTAATCAAGGGAATGATTAGCATTTTGAGCATCCGCATTAGCAGATCGCCAGGAAAACCAATTAGCATTACAAAGTCATCATCGTATTTGGCATATCGCATCAACATGCCCACTATGAGGCCGCACACCACCGAGAGGATGGTGAGCATTAGTAGCATGTTCTCGATCAGCCATGCCCAGACCTTCTCCACGGCAGACCGATTGGGTTGTGTAAGTCGCACGGTGGTGGGCACTGTAATCGAGTGCTGGCCCGAGGTGACATTGGCAGCTGGGCCACCGCCTCGCAGCATTGGAGTCTTGGCATCCATTTCTCGGTTCATTACAATTGCCTATTAGCCGGTGATAAGCTCGCTTTGCTGTCACTATAGCTGATGTTACTTCCACCCTTAGCACTGGCTAGTCCTGGTCGAAACGAAGCACTCTATCCACTTGGCACCGAGTCCTGAGCAGACCAGTCATCAATGATGGTAGCCTTCACTTTTTGCTCACCACACGCGTACCGCACTAGCAAACAGTGCTCAGTCACATGCATCAGCTAATCCTCTCTGAGCGATATTATTATGCAAATTAAGACGTCGGTGGCGGTAACAATGCCAGCAATCTGCGGAGACACTTTGACACTTATTGATGGTTGCACCTTGAGTTGCGTCCCGCCACTCTTATACTTGATTGTGATGTTTTCGCACCAGTATTATCTTCAAACAAGTCATTTAATTTGATAAAGGAAACGGAAATGTTCAGAAGAAAATGGCACAGTTTGGCACTGATGTGATGAGATAAGGCTAGCTGGTAGAGGACACCTCGGAACAAGATTCAATGACATGCGAGGTTGTCCGATGGTTTCACTGTCCACTCGTGGCACTCTCGGCCAGTGGCTCGAAGCGCGCGGTGGTGCGTGCCACTAACTCGCCGACCGGCCAACCTACCGATCCACCAACGCCACCGATCAAGGGACCCACCACCGTCAAGCCACCAGGGAAACACACTGCAGGCACGGGATACACTGGCACAGACGGCACTCTTTTCCCTGGCAGAGTGGCACTCGGTTTGCTGGCTGTTAACTTGGTTGAGTGCTGCACCGCGCTACACAGACTGCCAGACAGAGCAACACTACACCACCACTATACCCACCACTGGCCTCCTCTCCCAAATCGGCTCGTGAGAGTTGTTGGTGGCGAGTGGCACAACACTTGTGCCCTTATTTCGGCCCATGGTAGGCAGCATGTGAAAATTCCGGACAAGTGAAGCATGCCGCCATAGTGTTGTGCTACCCAGTGGCGCCCGTTGCTGTGCCGTGCTGCCACTTCTTCTCTTCTACCACTTCTTCTCGCCACCTCCACTCACACTGATACTGGGTAGATCACCCGAATAGTCCTGGACAGTGAGTCCAGGACTGAATCAATTCAATTACCTCCCTAATTACAACACAGTGTTTTGGTACCCAGTGTTGTAATTAAAGAGGTAATTGAATTGATTCGGCGTCCATGCTTCGAGACTCACCGCGCCATAGTGTAGCGCTTCCCATTAGCCTGTATGGAACTAGAGTCAATGTCTATGACAGTGACTGACGAACTGGTAAGTGCCACCATACCAAACGGCATGCGCACTCTTCTCGCCTGCACACGCGCCAAAAATTGTCGCTGTATGCAACAATACTGAACTTAGAATTTGGTTTTGCTCGATAATTTACCTTATAACCTTTACCTTAACAAAGATCAAAGAAAAATGTATGCCTTATAGTCTTAACTGGTGATGTTTAAATGTGAGAGACATGTCATTTTGCCTTTGAGTTTGAAAATTCCGTGTAACTTAAGTCTGGGACGTACAAATAAATATTCTGACATAAAAACTAGTCTGTGGAATGCAACTTCTTTATACAACTTTATACAATTTGCAATTTTTAAAATGAGTGAATTGAAAATGCTCCTGTACATCAATCAGCAGATAAAGTCAAACAAAATAAAGCTTAGTACCTTTAGTTGGAGGAAGAGAACAACAAATAACTCCATCATGACTAGATGTTCCTGATGATGTGCATCTTCACCATGTCATTGAACAAGACTATCAACGAATGTGGTTTAGAAACAAGTAAACGACTTCTCTTCCGCTAATTTCTTACAGAACGTTTTGTTTGCTCAAATTGGCTTCCAGGTATGTTAAAACAAATTTCATAGCCCTTGACCATTTCCAATCTCTTCGAAGCTCGGGAGTCTCAACAGAGTTGGCTTCCAGTACTTGGGACGTGTAGTTCGTAGACTGGATTTCTTGTTTTAGCATTGCTCTGCTGATGTTGCTATACCAGTCTTGGAGAAATTATTTAATGCTTCATGGAGTGCTTTATGCTTTTTATATCCAAAAGGTTTTGACCCAAGTTTGCCACCATTTAAGTTTGCAAACCAAACAATTGAAGTAATCCTTGAGTCATTGGTAGAATCCCAACATAAGTCCTTCCCAACATAAGTCATTTGACTGATAATTGTCAAAATTCAGCATACTGGAGAGTCTCTTCTTTGATGGTGCTAATTGACTGGTCTGTTTTGAGTTACCTTGGTGATTGAAATCATTGCAGAAATAACTGAATTAAAATGTAGAAATAATCCGAGTGTTATGACACAGTTTTCTCGATTGCCCAGCAATTAAATCGTTTGGTAAGGTCACCATCTCTTGGTACTTTATTTGTGTTTTTTTTCACATTAAAACACAGAATGCATAAAGATAGGCACTGCAAACCTAGTTGAGTCAATCAAAGACGTAATTACCTTATGTTTCTGTTTTCTTGGCCAAACTTAATTTTTTCCAGAATTTCCTTAATAAACTTAGCCAATGTAAAAACTTTACTGTAAGTCACTTGCACTTAATTGTTTTCATTGAGTTCAGGAACGGAAACAACGGCATGACCGAGAGCAAACTAAATGGTCAAATAAAAAAGGAATTGAGAAGAGAGAGAGAGAGAGAGAGAGAGAGAGAGAGAGAGAGAGCAAACTAATAGAGTCAACTAAAACGCAAAAGAGATCTAAAAATGATCTTAACACGGTAGAGCTTTTGCCTGGCTTGGTTTATAACCAAAGAAACCCATTTTTGCTCACAGCTACGGTACTCACAAATCCTTACTTATTCAAAAGTTAAGCCAAAAAAGTCACCAAGTCATGGAAGTGTGATGAGCTAAGTTAAGTTTAATATAAACTTAAACTAATCTTAAACTTTTGCTTGTTTTTGAACGCGGTCTGTGTTTTCGTTGTGCAATCCAATGATTACTGATCAAGAAGTATAACAATACTAAAACATAGAAACAATCTAGTTTACCAACAAAGCCGGTTTCTACAACTGTCAAAACTTGGGATACGTTTGAAGCTATTTGAAGTATTAAACCTAAAATGATAGGTTATGCACCAACTACTTGATCTCTCGGTGACCTAAAAGTAAATGTGAGTCTTGAATTGCCGAGATCGATCGAGTAGATGCTTTATTCCTCACCACTTCTCGTCATCTTCACAGTGAGTCGATGACGAGTTGGTACCACCACACAGAACTCGTCGTCTATACACGCGCCAAAGTTTAAACAATTCAAGTAATCCTTGAGCCATGGACAGGTGGCGACTCCCTTCTTACTAGTTAACCGTGCTGCAGAGTGGGCAGCACTTACCAGTGAAGCACACCTGCCCACTCGCAGCACTTCACCAACGCTTCCAACAACAACAAATTTACTACGTTCTACGTACTAGCCAAATGCCATTTGTATATCATTAATGCATTGATTACCAGAAATAAACATTTTCACGACCTATTTTAGTTTCTGGCAAAAATCACCAACCACATCAGTTTGGTGTCATGATAAGCCAGCTCAATATCGCACGAGGTGTGAATGTGTGATTGAGTAAACAGTAAAGCTGTGATTCACTACTCTTCACTATTTGCGACAACTTATCCTCTTAGTGATGTCTCGAGGAAACTTTTAATCTACACTAGGCCGATTAGACTTTGCTACTCAGAACTTATTTTCATCTTGTTGACTGGCTTTATTTTATTAGGTAAATATATCGAATTACTCATTTTTTGGTATAATATCAAACTGATTAGGTTTGGTTAATTACTCAAATTTCTGTTTGTGAATTGTTGCGACCTTGAAACGAATCCATTCAGTTGGTGCATAGTTATCGCCAAATGGTTGAAAAATATTATGGCGAAAATGAGCTGATCGAGTGTGGCGGGTGATACGGTGCATAGGGAGAGTTGACTGATGGCGAGGTAACTGTGACTGTACGTCCTTCATGTGCTCTTGTGGCAGCCCTCGCCCATCCACCACCAACACCAACACCACGAACACCACGACCAGCACCAACAACACGACCAACATCACCAACACTACCACCACCAGCCAGTCGCCCCACCAAGTGAGACATATTTCATCCATTTTCATTTGATGGCTCTGACAATTTATTCACTAGAAGAAGACTTTTATGTCATTGGCGTGCGGCAAACTGACTTTAAATACTTAACCCGACGTTTAGCAACTATTTTCTTTACAAAAATGTTAGCTTGTGCAATTAACAACACACAAGACGTGGGTGGAGATGGGCATCAGAGCATAGTTGAGCGAAAACAAAATCACTTGTAAATAAATGTTAATCGTTTCTCGAGCAATTTATCATGTATTGGTTCATTGATTTACTCACTGTCGAGTCAAAACAACTAAAAGTTTTAATAAAACCTCAGTAAAATAGATGCATTTTAAGCTAGCTAGCACTTCTTAGTCATCAGATTGTGTACTTGATGTTTACTTGATCGTCAAATCTATTGTTACGTTAAGTATAGATGAGTCTTATAGCATATTGCTTTTCTCTTAATTTTCGGTCGATTCAAAGGTTTTTTCTCTGACATTGTGAATCGCAGTAAGTTTTGAGTTTTAGCCGTCAACGTTCTTCCCTCCTGCCAAGCTACCTTTTCAATGGTAACATTGAGTGTTCCACTGAATCAAGTTCCTAATAGGATTACTGCTTGCAGAATCATTTTTACCTGTCCTTAGAAAAAACCATCAAAATAAGTAATAATTTTTTTAATTTTTTCTAAGTGCAGATACACTTCTACCAGTAGCGATGAGCAAATATAAATTTAACAATAGTGGAACAAGAGAGGAGGCATTTACTGCAAGTGCAATAGCCTAAATGAGCCAGCTGCATTTTGCTGATTAGCTGGCTGGCCGGTGGTAACAGAGGGCACAAGGTGGCCAGTTCCCGGTACAGTTTGTCCTAATTTGCTCATGCATCACTCGAGTGAGAAGCCCACCAATGAATTGAGAGGAGAGAAGGCGTTATCTTGACTTCTTGGAAATACAGTAGTGTTTCAAGTTTTACTCGCTTCAATTTTCACCAAGCCATTGTAGCGTTCGCAATGCATCAATCGAACACTACTAACTTCTCCCTTTGCTTCACTTTTCTATGTTGTAAATGCAGAAAGTAAAACTTGGGGCAGGACTGTAGTTTTGTCGTGCCACATGTTCGCACTAATGTTCGCTTGCTTCGATAGGTTAGGCTATCGTGTGAGACATCTCGCCACTGGTTCGACACGGCCTCCCCTAAAGCATGTCTTGTTGTTGTCGCGCATTAATCAACTCACTCTCAATAACAATCAATCGCTCAAATACTATAAACAATATAATATAATAAACAAGTGGCCTGTGCAAAATAGATAAATGATCACAATTTTCGGGTGTCAAGCGCAGTACTGATAGGAAGGGTGCGACAAGTGCATCTGTCATCGTAGGCTGAACACTAGCGTGCTGCATACCAATGCTGATGCCAAGGGCCAAGGTAGGGCTGGTTGGAAAAATGCTCACGTCGCTTGCGGTACCCGGCATATGCAGTCAAACTATAGTTAGCTAGGTTGTGCTCTCCACTAGTGTCCGAGTGACCCACACAAGCCCGTTACCGATTTCCTTCATTAGCTCCAATTGGTGTAACCACCCACCCAACCACTCTAGCCCTAAACTGCATCAACAGCCCAAAGCGTTTGTGCCAGACAGCGCCAATCCGCGTTGATCTCGCGAGTGCTGTAGAATGCCATTGTTTACTCTGCAGAGCATGCTTTTCTTCACACAGCCATTATTCAGGCGTACAACTATTTCAATGAAACCTTGAGAAATAATTTGAGTCTCTAATCACAGATAGATTTTAATAAAAAATCTAAAAATAAAAACAAGAATAATTCTCGCTAGGATGTCAAGTGTGACCACGCAAAGCCATGGGTTGCAAGTGAATTGCGGCACGCTTGGCTGAAGGCACGGAATGCAGCTTCAACAGCGGCAATAGCCACTTTTGCTGACCATCTAGGTGATTTATGACTAACAGACGATCAGAGCATCGGTTGCATTGTGCGTTCCATTGGTCAACCAATCTTTCTCTCTCTCTCTCTCTCTCTTTCTCTACACTTAATTAACCACTCTCTCACTGACATGGCATATCTTTCTTCCAAATGCTTCATATTGTTTAAATGGACACTTGAGTAAGACGTCAATGTAACAACAACAATTTGCACAGCGAGGTGCAATGTGGGCGGATGACAATCGATTCCAAAACAAATCTACCAAACCCAATCAATAGAAAAATGTTGAATGAGAATTGACAAAGCAACTTAGCAATGTCTAGGTGAGGAACATAGTGAAACACAGTAAAAGGCTTTGTTCCAGCAAAACAGAAGCAGAGAACAAGCCTTGGATAGGTGTCGCCTTCCTTCCCAGTGTGTCATTATCTTGCACTTGTCGTGTAGTACAAACACTAATGACCTCATGTGGACTTTTAAATGAGATGGACACAATGGAGGGAATTGCTAGTGTAGAGAAGCATCTTGATAGAGATTAGTGAAACTTCGCCAGTGCACATGACATACCGAGTATAAGTAGAAAGCGCAACTTAGGTCAGAGTTGCGCAAAACTGAGCGCATTTTAGTTCATCAGACCCGCAGAGAATGCGTGCCAACATTGAGTAGCACAACGGGGTATGTCATATTTTTGTTCCTTCTTAGAAAAATCAATAATAATTTTAAAGCTTTTGAGATTTTTTTGCACCTCGGGATATAAGCAAAGAGCAAAAATCCCAAATTTGAAACAGTTGGCTGATCAAAGGATTTTATCAAAAATCCGTCTGTCTTCTCATATTAGCCTTTTTAAAAGTAAAAAATATCGTATTCGTGTATTAGCACGTATTTTGGCTAAAGTTTTAGTGAGTGAGTCTAGCAGCGACCAAGCAGAACCGTGAGCCAGTGTGGCCTCGGTCGTACTGATCACCGCGATGATTCGGCAATATGCTAATGCCAAACAGATTCTCGGGTAACGTCGAAATTCATTTCAATTATGAGCGCGACTGCGTGACCCTGACTCTGTCGCTGTTGTCGTAATTCGAGTTAATGGATAATACTCAACAACGCACATACACACATTTGAGGCAAATATAAAAATAATAAAGATACAAAGCAGAATGACTCTAAGTGACTAATAACTTAGGCCGTGCGCTGCAAGCATCGCTAGAGAGTCAATTCAATGCTCCGTGAAGAGCACTGACGCACGCCAACCCACACCCAGCAATTGGACTAGACAATCCAATTTGATCTTAAATCAATGTGCAAGACTTGAGTAGGGTAACAACAAATTAAGACACTTGGTGGCACGTCGTCGCTAGTGTTTGCTCTTGGAACGTGGCAATAGATTGTTGTGCTGGCCGAACAGTAATAAATCTTGTCTTATTGTGGCGTAGTGGCTCCTCAGAATTCGATTCCTCAAACAAGAAGGTAGGCAAAAGAGTGGGTAAAAGGTTGAGACTAATCAGGAACAGAAAATATGTTGCAAAAAGATTAATTATTACAAATTGCCTCGAAAACAATCTACAAAGTGGAAAAGATCATAAACCACTCTTAAGAACCAGTGAGGACTTCCTAAAAGTGCCATGCCATTCGTTTTCATATGCAAGAGTCATTGAGCAACAAACAAATATTTTCTTTTTGTAAATCTTGTAAATGTTTATGCTCCCCTCGACCTCAATCCGAAGTCAGTCCGATTATCAGAAGGTACACAAGGTACGGGTTGCACTTTGCCCGTCTGCAGCGTGCTTCAATGCACCAGTTCACTTTCTCGATGCTAGTGGATATTTTAACCTCGGGTCTGGTACCCCACTCTACACCCCCTCTTCATTTATTCTCCAATTTTCTCCATTTAAAGCAAATTAAATTTTTATACTACACATAAAACAATAAATAAATAATATCATTGTTGCAAATCTAATTTTCAATTCTGTGCTGGGTTTCAAGTGAGCGTGAGGCGAGATAGATAGCACGCGCTTTACACACCACTCCGTGCAGCACTCTCTTCAATCAACACTGCTTGTGGCCTGGTACACGGTGATTTTAAGCACAAGTGAAGAAGCTGTTAGATAAACTGACAGTCTGCCCAAACGATGAACAAAACGCGACTGCGCAAAGCCACTAGCTGAACGTACATTTTTTCACACACATATATATGTTGTATATTTCAAGTTGGTTCTCGTTAATTGTTCAACAATTTGTTTAAAATTGAACCATATTAAAAAATTCTTGTATTGCGCTTAAAATCACCGTGTAGAAGGGGAGAGAGTGAGAGCTTTGTAGGCTTCTGGCTTGATCCACTTCCAGTAGTGGTACTGCTTGACACTTCAGTGGCAATGCATCACGGTGGCCATTCAAATTGCAACACCGTTGCTTGTATCGTGTAGAGTGATGGCAAGATGGTCTAATCCAATTAAGTAAGGGCGCGCAACAACATAGGCTATGATATCTCTCTTAAGGCGCGTTAATTCAATTGTGCACAAGATCGTGCTGCCCAGTGGAGAATCAGGCCACATTGAGCGCTCCCTGCTCCTACCGATTGATGCTGTAGAGACGGACAGTCAGCGCCAGTCATCGACACTAGCTGAGACCAGCTTTGTTGCTATATCGCCATGGACCTGTAATTTTTTTAATTTCATCTCACTTTAAACAAAAGCGTAAACTGTCCCGTGTGACACGTCAGTGCGCACGAACAGGTTTCGGTCGAATGATCGCGAGCAATGGTCACCAATGGAAGCGATGGTCCACTACAGCGATAAGCACTCGCCTCTGCCAGACCAAATTGTGTCTCCACCTCCTTCAGCCTTCTGTCTCAATCCTGGTTTACCTGCCCGCCATGCGACCAGATTTGCCCTGTGCTGATTGCTCACCAAGGACACAAGGCCAACAGTGCTTTTCCACTAGACAGTGGTAGCTTCGATTTAGAAAAAAACCTTTCCACCAACCAAGATGTTACATAACTGAACAGATACATGGCACTAGTTAGGTGTGCCACACACCAAACAATCAAACATACCATTTCCACTTTATCAGATTTTTATGGATTCCATCCAGAATTAATTGAAAATTTATAAATCTGACAGTACTTGGTGTTGCTTATCAACCAAGGAAGCCTGAAAATAAAAGTCATTGTTGTGAAGCAATCAACTCCATGAGAAATTCCAATTTGAAACAAATAGAGCTGAGTGGTAAAAGCAAAACAACACGACAAAACGCGGGGCGAATCGTGTTGTCGACAACATCGCGTTGATGGAGATTGAGAGAGGTGTCCTCAGCGATCATCGCCAGTCATGATAGATGACTGATTTGGTGCAATTGTCCTCCAATCGCTACTGACTGAGGAATAAAACAAGCCTGTGCGTTCTACACTGCACTCAAAGCGGAAACGCTATTATTAAATAATAATAAACAGTAAATATAATTTCCGCTAGTCCGCTAGTGCCAAATTGAATACTCCATCAAAGGAGAAAGCGACGCTTGCAAAGTGAGCATGTTACCCCTGTTTTGGGTGTAATGTCTAACATCCCCGTCAAAAGATCAACATTATGCTCATTTTATTATTATATACAATGTACAATGTTCCTACCTAAGCATATAGTTGTAGGTGGAAACCTATTCGGCTACCAGTAGAAAGTCAGGAATGATTTTAAGTCGCGGTCGACAAGTCTGTTCGCTTGAAAGCGATGCATTTGCATTGATGTAGTCGGACAGCTTTTCTTCATCATTATCTGTAATAAAGTATTTTTTCTTTGCACCGCTTGCTTGAGGATTGCATTTGGACTCAGCTTTTTCCTGATTCAGATTAAGAAAAATGCTTGGACAAGGATCAGTAGAGACATCTGTTGACAGTGAAATAAAATCTGAGCCACTCTGAAAGGATTTTACGATAGGGGAAACTTTGGGATTCGGCTTAATTGGTGATTTGAGTCGCTTTTCCAACAGTAAATTAAGCAATTTGTTCTGACTCAACTTCTCCTTATCGTCAGAAGAACTGGAAGAAGATGCAAGTGGAACCGTAATAGTGGCGTTTACTTTCTTGTATTTTTGCTGTTGCGATGATTTTAAGTTTGATTGTTTTTTAAGCGGCTTGGTTGTCTCTTTGGGATGATAAAAATTACACTTGTTAGCTTTAGGACAGTGGCCAGTTTTCTTCAAAGTTCGACACTCAAATATATGAATATTTTGACACTAAATTTGAAACATATTAAGCACATTAGTTTGTTGATTGTTTCAAAGAAATTACTGAATCTTAACCTGCAAACCGAGAAGACAAACGCCTTTAATAAAATCCAGACAAGGTTGTGCATTATCTCCCACTTTCACGTGACGATAACAACAGTTTTCAGTGCGGCAGTAGCCTTTTTGAAAGAATAAACAATCGGGCATGTTGTCTGGGGTTTTGGTATGACTCAACAGGCATTTTGAGTTAGTGCATTTTCCGTAAATAAAACTATATAAGACGAATAATTAATTCATCATAATCAATAAATACAAAATCAATAACTGTTATTACGTTGAACAAATTGCAATTTTGGACGGATCATGTGCAAAATGACAACTTGGGCCTCGAGGGCAGAATCCAGTACGACAAAATTTGCGACAATATTTAGAAGTGAGATCAAACTTCATCTGGCGATTTGGAGCCAGTCGATTCCGTTTGAGGGTATGATGAGGAGCCATGACGAAAAAATGAAACCAGTACTAATCTATTCACATCACAATTTATTGATCTCACAATGCAACAATATAAACAACAATGCTGATGACGCAACGCTGCTCACAAAATAACGCATGTTGTGCTACAATGTAACGCACTCGATGAAAGGACCTTCAAACTAAGTAAAGTGAAAATTATGAGATGATCTTGCGATTGAGAGATGAAATCGAAGATTTTCTGTTTTCCAATTCGTAGATCTCTTAGACTTACACACATAAAATTCAATCCTTTTTCATAAATTATTTCCATTACTTTTCATAGAGTTCAATTTCTCAACTGATATTTTTTTGAAAAAATTCTTTTATACTTTTCGTTGAGGACTATCAATCTATCGATTTATATTTAATTTGTTGATGTGTTCAATACCACAAAAAAATAATTACAATACTGTAAGCAATGCAATCGATTGCATTTAACAATAAATAAAACAAATTTAACCCATCTGTTCGAGTTATCCCTTTCAAAAATAAAATAAAATTTCCAATTCCATATTTGGTGAGTAAAAGAAAATCATTACAAAAATGTGATTGAATGGAAATCACTAATTAAACATGTTGTACTGTATATATGGCATAGAATTGACTATTTATTACATTTAGATATACATTTAAATCTTTAACAGTAATGAGATAATTATCCACTTCCAAAAGTCATATTAGGATCATATTTCTGGCCAGGATTTTGTCGTTTGTCGGGTTCATTCTGGATCTGATTAACCACATAATCAACAATGTCCTTGACAGTGAAAATCTTCTCGCTGGCAACTTCGTCAATTTCAATGTTGAACTCATCTTCGAGTGCTACCATAATTTCAACTTGATCCAAAGAATCAAGACCCAAGTCGTTGGAAAGATGGCTTCCAATATTTACCTGATGCAAATTATCAAATAATTTATTTCGAATAAAAACAAGAAACTTTAGATACTAACTTGTTTCTGGTCGACTTTGTCGTGTGTGGCTAGCGACTTGAAGACTCTTAGTTCAACCTCCTTTAAATCTAGAGGTTTTTTGTCTGGTCCCCAGGAAGCCAGCAGTCGAAAATTAGTGGGTGTAAAGGTAGGTCGGACCAAAAGAGGTGCCCTGGTGAGAGAGAGGAAGCGAGAGAGAATTAGTCGGGACATGGTCACTCCTGCTGATTTTGTCGACTGCTCGTGCACGCTCGGTCGCCACTGATCCTCGCGAGTCGCGACCAGGTGACTCCAGCTGCACCCACTTCATACGCCAATTTGTGCTACTTGCAGTGTGTAAAACATCACATTTTTTTACCCGATTTAAACTTCTTCGCGCCAATTCTTATTTATTTACTTTTTAAAGCGGTTGTGATAGCTTAGTTTTCGAATTATAGAGTTACAAACGTTATAGCACTTCTAATGTTTAATTATTACTAGTCAAAATAATATAGTCGTAAGGTATAGTTTGAATCATCATAATTTTAATAAAAATAAATAATAGTTATTTACAAAATAATATATTTACAGCAACATAATACATAAGTTACAGTATACAAAATATAAATTGAATCACTCAAGAGTCTTTGCATAATGACAAAGATGAGATGTTTGCAAGGAGTGTTTATCCATCTCTGGAGCGTATAGATTGCTGTTACATTGCTTCTTGCTAAGAGTATTGCTGTTGGGTGGTGTGAGTGAGCGAAAGTCATTAGAAGATCTAAGATTATTCTGAATACAATGAATCACTACGTTTTCCGCATCGGCTTCCTGTTGTCGACGTTTAAGATAGGACTTAACAACAAAATAAACCACAGAAATTGACACAAAACAGAATGTGGTAATTAGCAAAAGATTGATAATGACAGACCAGTGAGAGCCAATCAAATTGCGATTGTTGACCACTACATGAAGAATATGTGGGAATATGGTGCGAGTGATGTACTGCGCTACAGGATTGCCTTCGCCTACCAGCACTAATAGTTCGTTGTTGGAGTGCACTTGACAGCAGAAGTGTTCTTCGCGCGTCACCAACGAGTGAATTGAGTA
Organism: Rhinocypha anisoptera; assembly: GCA_011762765.2. NCBI lineage: Eukaryota > Metazoa > Arthropoda > Insecta > Odonata > Chlorocyphidae > Rhinocypha > Rhinocypha anisoptera. Next base: position 2,625 of record WURS02427422.1, on the reverse strand, counting down.
GATGGTGCGACAAGCTTGTTTCTGCACTGCGGCTGCACTGTCGAAGACAACTCGAATTTCAGGCGAATTGTGCGTCTGCTCAAACTGCTGACATGTAGATGGTTGCTCTTTCAGACATTGACAAGAAGCTTTGAAATCTTCTTGACACACGCACACCTTCTCGCATTCGGTATCATTGAAGCGCCACACGTGGTTCGGAATTAACTCGCACACCGATTCGTCAATATGGTCACAGTGCATCCCGTTAAATCCGGTAGCACAGACGCATCTGTAATCGTTAACCAAATCGATACAAAAGCCTCCATTCTGACAATTCACCTCGTTGTGCTTACAATCGTCTACTTCATTTTCGCAAAAGTTACCTTCATAGCCTATGAAAAAAAGAAAACAAATGATAAGCAAGCAATTTCTTTTAACAAAACAGGGAACAGTATGGCACCTTTTTCGCAAACACAGATATAGCTTCCATTGACGTTAATACAAGCACTAGCCTTGATGCAAGGTGTCACCAGAGCAGAACACTCATCCACATCTTGTTGGCAACGGTCTCCAGTCCAGCCACTAGGACAGGTACAGCGGTAGTTGTTTTCCAAGTCGTGACAGGTGCCACCGTTGAGACATGGCTGCGAAGCACATTCGTTGAGATCGTTCTCACATCTTTTTCCGGAGAAACCACTTCGGCATTGACACTTGAAGTCTGTCCCGTTTGCCAGAGTCAAGCATGTACCACCATGCAGACAAGGCGAGGTGGCACACGCATCAACTACGATCTGACAGTTGACACCCGAAAACCCTTTCTTGCAAGCACACCTAATGTTCACAATTAGTAATATTTAGCATTGAAGCTAGTATTACCTATAGTTGTCCGGAGCAATGTTTTCACAGCGGCCGTCGTTGAGACAAGGCTCGTGAGTGCCACAGTAATTGAGGTCTTGATCGCACAGAATACCTCCCCAGTTTCGATGGCAAATACACTGAAATGGCGAGACGCAATATCCATGAAGACAGCCTGTAGCCAAGAGAGGCAAAGCAAATTATTTGACGTATTTCACGAATCGCAATACAGACGACGCCTACAGATTCACGCACCAAGCAGCTTGGTCCCGCACACAACCCTCCACAATTGGAAACAAGCTAGCGAGTTTCCAACTAGATTTGTTTACACAATGGACTCTATTGTTGTTCACCGAATCGACTCTGACATGTTGAGCTTGCGCGCCCGCGTAACATGCATAGATCAATTGATCGATCTATGCATGCAGAGGTTGTTATAGTTGAGAGCCTACCACAAAACAATTAATTTCTAATTGGACAAACACCCTGAGTGATGCTTCCTCCCTAGCAGTAATGCGACTTGCAAACAGGTGCACAATATCAAGTTCCGACCTTTCAACTTTCTTGCTCTACTAGTGGAAATCTTCAAACTAAAAAAAATACGAACAGAGCTACAGGTTCCCGCTGAGAGTTGTTGCTCGATTGAAGCAGCAAATACTGGGAAATGGCAAAGGTTTCGAAGTGATCCGGCTTAACTATGTCGCGGTTTGTGCGGCGCCCCTTGTACGCACTGCCAGAATGACAAATTGTGCCGCAAGTTTTAGCATGAAGGACCACCTCATGAGAGATGCGCACCCGCCGATCACGTTTGGCTACCGGGTGGTTTCATCCTGATCATCTATCCCTTGTCCATGATCTAATAACATTATTAAGACTAAAATGTCAATTTGATGTGCTAAGATCACAATACTAATAGGGCCAATTAGTATCTATTGATTTAGCTTGCATCGCCATCATAGTCAGTCATCATTGCTATTGGAAGAAAGCAATCGACACGATCTCGATTGGATTGACGTATTCGGAGCTTGCCCGCGATCAATCATGTCCTACTAGATCAATCACTGACCAACTTACAAATCGTATGCCAACTAGAATGGGAGGTATTAAGCTCACAGGTCTGGCCAATCGAAATAGATTCCATTGAATTGGATAAGTTGTTTGACATTTAAAGCAGTTAGGCAGAAGAGCTTGATGTTATACTCAAAGTGATTTTGCTCGATATGTCTAACTGGGCAAGCACTAGAGAGTGTAATGACAACAAGGAATTCGTCCAAAGAGGGGGGAATTGTGGGCATTGTTTTAAACCTCAAATCCTTTGGTGGTTGTCTGGGGACGAGCCAACTCACACAGCAGTGAGCATTGTGGTCAAGTTGGCCTTGTGTTGCTGCATCGATGCCAATCGATCATTTCTCCCCACATGCTAACCGCGCTAGTTGAGCCCCAGCAGTCATTAATCAAATTTGTTAAATCAAATTTTGTCTAATTTTATTCAAATCTCAAGTGCCCAGTTTAATCCCAAAGTGCTTGATATTTTTTATTTGAATGTGTTATTGATTTCAATAAAAACCCGCATCAGTCAGGGTGAACAGTGTTTGACAACAGATGCCTTAATTGCCACCGAGCAGTGAGAGCACCAACAGACCCAACTGGCGCACAGGGACTGTGTGATAAACCAGGCTACTGGCAGTCACTGGAGACCCGCTAACCGCGGTTCCTCTCTCTCTCTCTCTCTTTCCCTCTCTCTCTCTCTCTCTCTCTCTCTCTCTCTCTCTCTCTCTCTCTCTCTCTCTC
>WURS02427411.1:0-16177 GCA_011762765.2 Rhinocypha anisoptera | reverse complement strand
TGGTGGGACTCTTCGAGTAGGTGTTTGGCCACCAGTGAGGATGAGTCGCCCTTCTCCCAGCACTTCCTATGTTCCGCTATAATGGGTAATGGTTTTCCAGCCAAAAAAATAGATTGAGAAGATGTATAATAAAATAATACTTAAATTTGCGACATGCGATAATTTTTCTTAGTCAAATTATGGTGAAATTCAATGCAATATTAGCCCGAGAAAATGACGGAAAAATATTTGTAAATACACATGTGTATATATATGCTATATATTTATGTATATACACTATTTGTATATATATATTTGTATATATATATATATTTGTATATATACACATGTGTATACACAATATTTGTATATACACATATTTGTGTATTAAGTCGAATTATGCATTTAAGTGACAATAAATTTGATTGCATAATTATGGCATGTTACCAGTTTTATAAAATTAATTTTATCTATGATCATTGCAATCTCTTATTGCAGATAGCACTTTATTCAGATGGGATAATATTTTTTAGTTTTAATCGAATAAGTTAATCCGTTTGTTTCTCTCTAAGAAAAATTGGCCCATAACCCTCTACATTTTCAGAAAGTCAAATTAATGATTCTCTAATTCTTCATTTTTGTCCAACTTCAAAACTCAGTGGACTACTCAAGGGAAACCATAAATAAACGTTCAGAATGTATTAAAACCTTTTAAGTACTCGAGGAATATGACGGGAGAAAAGGATTGACTTCAAACTTGGAGGGAACATTTCAGGACTTCGGAGCAGATTTGAGCCCATTATTTTGAGAGGGACCCTCTTAACCCCTTGAGTTACTGTGGAAGAGAATCCATGCAGAGGGGAGACCAGTGCTCGCAAACGCTAGAGTGACTTGACCCTGAAGAGGGATTAAATTGCGCCGGCGAGGTTAGGAGGGCGTTATGCCATGGTGGTGTGAACGCTACATGAACGATCCCTGTGCGATTCACGTTCCCCCACCCCACGATGTGAAATCATCCAGCGGAGAAATCTGTTGTCAGAATACCAATGCGCTCCTTAAGTAATGAGTGTTGCCCACTCAACTGGGACCCGTGTTAACAAGCGTCTCGTAAGACCGAAGAGACCCTTTTCCATGCGTCTAGGGGACTGTTATGAGAATCTCCAGCTGTTAGAGAAGATTATATAAATGTGATCCATAAATTACTTTGCGGCCGTGGTGGCGACAACGCTATCAAGCAACGTCAAACGTTTGTCACTTGAGTTCTGGTCGACGTTTCAGACGTCTCTAACTTCGCCATCTTCCTGGGGGGGAATGAGTGCCTGCGCCAGGAAGCCTTATCTTCTCTAATCTGTCACGGGTTACACTTTGAAGGAACTTCTGTGTTATTTTTTATTTAACTTATTCCACAGAAAAACGTAGTAAAATGCTTTTCGATATAATGAGGCATCATCAGGTAACATCATACTTGAAGAGTAAAGTGTTAATAAGTTAAAAGTAAGTTGAACAAGTTTAGTTTTCGGCCAACTTTTAACTCGACTCTTTAGTTTTACTTTATTTTAACTTTCTATCTTAACGCGTTAGGTTTTTCCTAGTGCTTAACGCCAATCTCTAAAAGTTAAAAGTTGGCTTCATTTGAGATATATTTTTCATCAACCTCCACCGTATGAGAAGTAGAAATTTTAAGTTTTGTAGAAATGCAGTGTTATGAGGTGGACGCATAATTTAACTGATTTGACGTTCTGATCGCAAAGGAGAAATATTTTTAATCTAGGCGTCATTCATAATAATCATTCAAATTTAAAAGTTATGGCTGGAAGACAACAAAGGTAGTTGATTGACAATGAGAACTTATGACAGTACTGGATGTACTTAAGTTTCGTGTGGGAAAATCTGCTGGTTAATGATGAGATATCTCGTCATATTTCAACAGACCTCTTACTTTCTACTAACGTTAGCCGTGATCAGGGTAGTTTTGTAGTTAATTTAAAAGGGGAGCGATGGAGGACACACGTTTATTGAGTATGGGTAGTTGAGTATGTATGTATTAGTATGTGTATATTATTTATACGTGTAATTATAAGTCTATTGACTCAAAAAATGGCATAATGTCAAGGCTAGTGGAGGGATAAGTGTTTAAAGGATAAAAAACAAAAATCGGCAATTGACCAGATCATGTAAGTGGCGCTAATAAGTTATCTGTTGACGCACCATTAAAATAACCGAATAGTTTGGCGTCCCATGTGTGGAAAGAAGTTTTAAAATTTAATATCTCTCCTTATGACTGTTCATGACACGCGTTCATCTAATGCGAAATAATTTTAAGTTGAAGGATAAAATATTCCATGGACTATTTATTAAACACGTAAAATAAATTGGTAAATTTAAATAAATTAGTTAAACAAGCTTGTTCTCATGATATTTTAATGCATATATTTTTTAGAGAGACACCTAAACAAATAACTATATACTAAGTATCTCTCGGTAAAAACATTATATTGATATTTTTTAAACTTGTTTTCTATTAAATTAGTTCCTACTTCTTACAAATTTTTTTATTAAATGCGTGCTTCTTATTCCATTTTTTAAATTTCGTAAATGTATAACCAAACGTTACAAGCTTAGACTTTATTTTACTGCTATCAAATATGAGATGATATATCTTTTGAATGCGCAAAAGCGCATCTGGTGTACGGCGTAATAATATTCCCTCGCAGTTTCCTTGGAATACACAGGCATTTTTCCTAGAAAATCTAATCTGTACCCTGAAACACACATTGAACATTGTGTGGTTTATTTCTATTTCACCAGAATAAACGCAATAGATAATGTTTTGTCACCGGACGCCGAACTTTTTCACAAAACTTAATGTTAACTTGTACTAGAGTTTTTATGCTCGTTCAAGGAATGAATGGCGGATGGTAGGCAATACATATAAAAGATCAAAGCATTTAAAGACGTTATAATAGTTTTCCAACGAAATATCTAATTTGGAAATAACTGTGGATAAAATGGACATGTATTTTTTTAAATAAAAAACTCGGTACGCATTACAATAAAAATTTCCAGGAGTTTAAATTGTGAAATCAATCTCTCACTAAAAATACTCGCATTTTCAAAATGATGCAATACAGATGTAATAAGAGATTTTAAGCAATAATGTCTTTTTTGTTATTAAGCGAGAAAACGAATTTAATGAGATTCTCGGGAAATATGAAGGGCAACGTTGGATATTAGAAGAAGAACTGCTTCAGCATAAAATGCGTTCTCGAAAGGGAAGGAGCCGATGAGAGGGACCTCAAAAGAAAGACGTGAAGAAAAGATTAGCGGAAACCCTCATATGGAGAATAGCATTATATTGATATTATTATATTGATCTGCAAACCGGTCCGTGATAAAGGATGATGAGCGTAGAGCGAAGGCTTTCGAGATGGGAGTAAGACTAAAAGTAAAGGAGAAGGGAAAATTCGACGGATAAGACAAATAATGAAGTGTTAGGAAGGAGAGGCAATTGTTGCGTGAAATCCAAATGAGGCAGGGATGGTGGATGGAAGGAGTACTCAAGAGGCGATGGGTTGTGGAAGACAGTAGTGGAGGGTAGACTGTTGGGTAAGCGAGGTAGAAGTAGAGACGAAAAGAATACGCATTTTAGAAATCCGGTAGGAAATACAAGGAATTGAAAGGGAATTGTGTTGAGTTTAGGGCTTCGCAGTAAATCATCAGATTGGAAACTTTGGATTTTGATCCTTGGTAGGAATTACGAAGGAGAATCAAGAAGAGATGAAGAGGGATTTGTGTGAACCCGAGACTCAGTAGTAAAGCCAATCGTCGAACTGCAAAATTAGGATGATTACCAGTAAAGGAGCTGAGCGTCTCGACCAGTTGGGGCTCCTTTATTTGTTTAATATTCAGTAATTTCTACGTGACCTGCGTTTGAAGAGGCTGGCGGGTGACAGGTTAGATTGGAGAGTTGTGTTAGATCTTGGGACTGAGTTAGCTACAAAAAAATCGAGGGGCCAATAAATATTGACAAGAGAGCAATATATGCTATAGGGCAATATATCCACGTAAGAGTACAATGCACAAAATGGTGCTTACATTAGATGGGCTGAATTTATATATTCGAGACAAACTAGATTAATTACACTTTGATTGATTGATGCAGTTCTTAAATATTTTATTCTAAGCCCTGAATGGCTTCCGAAACGCGGTGAATATTCCGAAACTTTGGCAGAGTGACTGATTTTTTAAATTTCCGACCTTATCTGGATTCAAATAATATTATAACAAAGCGACCCCAGAATAATGGGAAAATGCTTAAGAAAAATAATGTTCCTCTGTCTATTTGAATTATTTTCGTTGTTTTGAATGAATTTTTTTTTATTTTGCCATGATTTTCGAAAATGAATACTTAAGGCATATTTCATATTATATACGTATAAATAATAAAACAATTAAGTTAAGTAACTTCAAAGTTATGACTCTCAGATAGTATAGTATCTCAACTAATGTTGATGTGTGTCTGTCTCCTAAACCAAAGGCCGCTGGTTCGGATCCCACTTCGGAAATGGGTGTTTTCAAATAGTAAAATTCAAAAATGCCTATATTTAAGGGCTGAACTCGTGGTTTTTATTTCTCTATATGTAATATAAGCAAAACTATTATTATTATACGACTACTATACGACTCTACAGCCAACTTTTATTGTATCATTATCCAGTAAGCAATTATTGCGCAGGAATAAGCAAGAATTACGTTTGACAAAAGAGTTTTCAGCTGCTTTCTTACATTTCACACTATATTATTTTTATAGTCAGCACCATATACAATGCATTTACCTTATGTATTTTTCTAAATTGTCCTAATTGAGACAAGAATTGATACTTTTTACTAGTAATGAAATGAACTCAATGTAATTGAACTTACACTGACGCCAACATATGGCTCAAAAAGTCGAATGAGTGTTCAAAATAGTTGTAACTATTTTGGCTAGATATATCATAAGATAATGAAATAAGAAGGGCACTCTTTAAATTTTTTCTAAGACAACAGAGGGATTGCATTACATATAATTGCCAATATTTTCATTTTAGCAGATGAAAACCTTTTTCGAACATACATTGGATAATTTTTAATCAAAGTCCGCTGACTGAAAACTTTGATTGCGATGAGTTTTATGGGATACGACGAATCTTTCTGCTATTACTGAATTTCATATTCTGAGAAATTTTATTTTCAGAAGAAAGCATTACAATTAGTGCAGGAATCGGCGTTTAAAGCTCTATTGTATCGTTCCTTCGATAAATGTTTCGTAATATCGCATCTTCGGCGAAGAGATACGGACATAATACTACTGCATTTACCGCAATGAATTTTACCTCCTAATTTAGTTCTTCTGGGAAAATTAAACTCATTTTCCTGAAATTCATTTAATTAAAGAATTCTCTTTCTGAAAAGTCAAGAACGACAAGAAAATCCTTTTCTTGTCCTCCGGATGAAAAAGATGGTTTTACCGTCGGAATATTCGTTTTACGTGTCACGCCTTTGGACATGGAAGATCACTTGCACACTTCACAAGGTTCAAGATATATCAATTTTACAATTTTTACGATTTCAAAAAGTGCCGTAAAAATGTCATTTTGCCACCCCCCAGCGAGGATGTTGGGGATTTCTCCCCCACAGATATCACGACTGTGATTACCATTACTGAGTCTGGAGAGGTCTACGAAATAAATCCGAATCCAGATACAAAGTCGACAGTCCATGGATAACAGTAGTCCAAGGAACCATCGATAAGGGTAGCTGCAATGTTTTTTATTTCTCCTCTGAGATTACTAGGAAGCTTGATATTACTGAATAGGGGATGACAGCGAGAAAGATTGTCAAAAAACAGAACTGTTCCACCCGACACAGGACGTCTGGTTACTTCATTCGCGTACAGAATCATTAACCACGTTCTTTCGTAATAAAAAGTTTACTCTCTCTCCTCAGTTTTTTCCAATTAATTACTTTCGGGGTCGCTTTTTTTAATTGGACTTAAAAAGTTGCGCTGCTAAAAACCTATCAGAAAAATGGTCCTTCAGAACTCCTGTACTCTTGATGGGCTTCGAACCCATGATCTTTGCTTTAACTATAAAGCACCCTGACTAATAGGCTAGTATTTATCAACTGGGGATCCTCGGAAACCTAGGGTTCCATTTAAAATGTCAGAGGTTTCGTGAGAAATAATAGTGAATAGCATTGGAAAATGAATAAACTTGGAAATTGGAATAAAATGAAAAACGTTCTCTACACGGTGACGATAAGTTGCGACACTCAGCGCCAATGGAGTAACAATGATACGTAGTAATTTTGTAGGTGCTACCCAGAGCATGGACATAATTTCAAGGTTTCCGCAAGGTCTAAGAAACGCTACCCCAGGTTACCGCAGTCTATTTTTCTCATCGTTTAAGGTGCACCAATTTTATTCACCGTCACGAAGAGAGTAGGTATCGGGAATTCATCCCACTTCGTATAGACAGTATGAAATACCCTCCACAGGCCTTGTAGCAACGTTCCATTTTACTTTCGCCACTTCAATTCACAGTTCACTGCTTCGCCCTAGCGCCTACCTCGGCTATCCCTTATCTCTAATTCCTGCAACTTTCACCTCCAGCTACCCTCCCCCTCTTCACAGTTCACATTTCTGTCAGTTTGTGTATTGCAGCCCGCCTGCTCCGTTTGTTTGATCCGGGGAATTCGACCCACTATCCAGTTATTCTGCCACTGAGTCTGAATGCTTACCGTGTGAAGCCCAACTATTCGCTAGTATATCAACGTAGCTCCAACTCTTGTGACATACGTATTACATGCTACGAAATCAATCATTATCACTTTCACCACGTCCAGCTGAAATTGGTTTGATTCCCATCTCCGAGTTAACTTCATTACTATCCTCTTTATGGAGGAACGTTTTACTACCACATTTAGTGTATTTGAGTGCACCGTTTCAATAAGTTTTAATATTAAGGCAATATGTTGTGAGTCCCAATGAGTGTAATGGTTGAAATGACGACCCTCCAATTTAACTTATCTTCGTGATTTTGATTGGTGATGGGTCTCGTCATGAGGATAGATAGTGAGTATGCTGTTCTTTATATCTTGGATATATTTCAACAGAATTTTAACAACTGAATGCCGTTTCCTTGCGCGTTTCCGGGTTTTAAATTTATTTTCGCTTGTTCAACGTAAAAAATATTACCTAAGTTCTTTTAAAAACGTAATTGTCAAATTTTCTCAAGGAGAAAAAAAGGTGACATGTTTTTTGTAAAGCGTCTCTTTCATATCTAATTCAATAATAATTTTTTAAGGTCGTGCTATCCCAGAGGAGAGAGCACTTGTCTACTGAACGGGGGACCCGGGTTCGAGTCACAGTCATGCCTCTGGACACCTACAGCTAAGATCGAGCTGAGTGATTTTCTGGACACCACATCTTCATGGGAAGAGAAATAGCACATGGTACTGATAGTGGACTTACTACTAGGTGAGCTCTGCCCTCAACTATCAAACCGAATTTAGGGTACCAGCAAGTTAGACTGGCAGGCAAACCCAAAAGGTCGTGGGTTCGAGTCCTGTCCAGGCATTGGTATTGTGTGTTTTGGGGTTTTCTTTGGTTGGTTTTTTTCCTCAATGTGAAGAGGTGATAAATGACCATAGAACCCTATAAACAAAAATTCTGCTACATACTTTAGGGTTGAATGATACATTTTTTAAGCAATTTTATGGCAATTTCATCTATTTTTTGGGGTCTTTTGATTAGTGCTAATGGAGTTTTCAACATCTGTATTTCCTATAATTATCCATTTCACACTTATTTCACACACAACGCCTATCTGCATGTATGATAATTATGATTCAATCAATAACATGTTCTGTTCGTTATTTATTTAAAAAAATCATATACCATCTTCTCACGTCCTGGTCATATTCTTCACAAAACCCCAAATTAGTTTACCTGAATGAGATGAAGTCAAAATATATTGGATTGCCCTACTGTAAACCTTACCTTCTGTACCAATAGGTAAAAATTTAAGTCAAGGAATGCAAAGTGCATGGTTTCATGTTTCATGACAGTATCTTAAGTCAATTTTTAAAAGGCTTTATTTGTTAATTAGATTTTTTGATATCGTAGCTGGAATATAGTCTTTAAATAAAAATCTGAGATTAAAAATTGAATTTCATTCATTTTATCATTGGAATTGTGACTTATGGTTCAATGGAAGGTTTCAAACAGTTCAGTCCTTTGTTCTTCCTTTAGAATGTTAAAGCTGAATTCAGTGAGTGCAAATTATTCATCAGCCTGCCTTCTGTGATTTTTTTTATGTTTTAGATGGTAAAATGTTATCAGCCACAGGAGAAATAATCTGCTGCTAATAAGTAAACCTCCAGCTAAACATTCATGGTCAGAGAATTTATTTATTATTATTATATTATAACAAAATTTGTTAATGAATGTAAGTCACTCTGTCATCCAAGTGATTCCCTATTACTGAGGGTCAACACAATACCAATGCCTGGACAGGACTTTTTCTTAAGGAATTTGTGAGAGATCATAATTTTTTCTTTGAGTCTTCTCTGAAGTCAACTTCACCAAGTCAACTTATTTCTGGACTGTGGAGTACACATTTTCTTATTTCAACTCTGATGCAATGTCAATCATTTGCCTATTTCTATCCTATCAGAGTATGCATGGGCTATTTTGTGTCATAAACTATTCTCAGAATATAAATGTTATACGGTGGTACCTTGGTTAACAGCGGCCTTAGTGAATGATGTACTTGGTTAATAAGAGTTGCTGAAAGCAAAAAATCTCTTGGGTAATAATTCCTTTGGTTAATGACTGCGAAGGATTATAACCTATATTTATGAACTATTCATTTTATTTATATATCTGAAATGCAATATGGTTATGGTGAGGAGGTGGAAAAAATTATTTGTTATAATTAATTAATTATTATACTTGTGGGAAATGGCACTTAGGATAATAAGAGTTTTGGTTAACAACAATAATGCTGGAATGGATTAAAATTATTAACCAAGGTACCATGGTAATACACATTATTTACTGAACTTGTAGAGCCACACAGTCAGGATGAATAATTGCTCCTGGTAGGGTCAATTATGGGAAACAAATTGAATACAGAAAAAAGGGTTCTCTGCAATGTGTGTTCACATGACATAGAATACTAACAGATTCAACAGGAGACCACATGCATTAATTTTTCACTACCCTTCCTCCTGATTTTCAGTAGATGATATGCCGTCATTGGCAGGCCCCATTTGTTGACCTCAGTATATGGTATGAACCAGCCACACTCTTTTGGCAAGAAATTTTTTAATGAATTTTCATTTAAACCAGTATGTATAAATTTTTGAAAATACATGGATCAACTGGAAGGGTTAATATTATTGATAACTATTTAAAAGCTCTAATCCTCCTATAGAAGTGAGTTTTGATCCCAGTAACAGTGGATCGTTGTCCCACCTGTCTTATATCAGTCAAATTATTGACAATGAAGAAGACACAGGAGATGATGATATTGATTTAAATAGGAATTTGGTAATTTTGATTATGGCAGGATATATGATTATGGCACATAATAGGACCCAAGTAAGATGAAGTGGATAAGGAGGATTATGGGAGAGTAAGTAATAGGGTAGTAAAATCGGTTCAAACATTATGAAGAAAGGTAAATACACATGGGAAATGTGAGGGATATAGGGAGATACTAATTAGAAAACATAATTCTTAGCATGAAAATAGGAAAAAAATCATAAATAGTCAACATATTTCTACAGCATCTTCGGCTCTACTACGTCGAACTCCTTTGTGATGCACAGGATAAATAGACTTTGCAATTCTACAAATAAATGTTTTATTGCGTGACAAGTTTCGTTCACTAAGTGGACATCTCATCAGGTACAATAAGCACAGAATATATACATATACCAGGTGAGGGTGAAAAGAGGTCGGTAAGAGGGGGGGGGGGAGAGAAGGGTAGAAGACCCAACAGCCATCCCTAGTCTCTCAAACAATGGCACCTTCCACAGTACGGGGAGGGGGGGAGGAGGGAGGGAATTAGGAGGTGATTAATTAGGATGGGAAAAGGGGGATTGAGTTGAGATAAAGCTGCAGTTAGCATGTGGTGTAGTGGAATTGTGAGAGGGGGGAGTGGGTGAGGTGCAAAATGTTAATTTATAATGACTCAATCTTTCGCATTCATATGTTGAAATATTTCAATATTTTCCAGGGATTCCAACCGGGGGCCTTTATTCTCTTTGTGGAGGATTTTTGGGACAAAGAGACTCCTAAGGTCCTTTTCCAGGAGATGATTCACGAATGTGGAACTGTTGTTGTTGATCTTAAAGCATGTCATGTGTTCCTTCTCCTTTCTTCTACACTTTCTCCCCATCTGCCTAATTTATGTTGCATTGCAATCCAAGCAGTGTAATCTGTAAACACATCACTTTTGTGAAGGGGATGTATCGGGTCCATGGTGCAGCACCAATGATTGCTAAGGCAGGGACTAAAAAGCAGCTCTTACTTCTTTCAAGGGAATTCTACCTTCCACGCTTATGGATATTTTCCCCAGGAATGGGAACCGTCTCCATCATGCCTGTAAAGCTAACGTAGGGCATCATTTGCCACTAGTCATGTTCTCTCAATTACTCTTTTCGGAGAGGGAGGGTACTTCCCCTCCTTCCCCTATTCTCCCTGCCTGTGGGAGGGGAAGTTACCTATGGCCCCTCGTGGTGTATGCATATCCAAGGGTTGGTTTAATGTTGTAAACAAACATTACTTACGGCCATTTTTGAAGAGTTCTTTCATCATTAGATATTGAAAAAGATTGTCTTAGACCTGAGATATATATCATATACCTTAGGTGCTTCCCTGGTTACTTTTATTGTGCCGGTTCCTGATTTGATCACTGGATTTAAAAAATGTTGGATCTCCAGATGTGTGAGGTGATGGGACATGACTCAATTTCCTGAGGAGCATGGGGAGTCAGGTTAATCTTGTAATTGATTTGAAAAATGAATAACCTGGAAATTTAACCTTTAAAATGACATAATCTATGATTTATTTCTGTTTGTTAGGAATAAGAGTGGATATTTTTTCAAGGAATTGAATACAGTACAAAACATAAATTACAGCGTGCATTTCAAGTTAAGGAAAATTTTTCAAGTAAAAAGTTTTTGGTGGAGCATGTAATGTATCATACCTATAGGCAAAGAATCATTTAAAAATAAAAGCAAATAATTGAATGCCTTGGCTTCAAACAAATAATACATTGCAGAATGAAATTTAAGATCACACATAAGGGGCACAAAGTTTTAAGTGATTATTATTACAAGGTGAGTATTAGTAGGCTGTTACATTTTAAGTAGTTGTGTAGACCATTTGAAAAAAAAATACACCTATTCATATCATTTCACAGACTGCTCAGTAGGTGAGAACTAAAACCAAAATACAGAAATTAAGTTTTTTGAGCCATTGCTTGAGTGGAGTCAAATTTAATGTCAGAGACAATAAATTTCTGATATTAAATAAAGTTAATGAAAGAAAAGCGGCACATTTATGTGTATATACTGAACTAATGTGTGATGAGTTAACTTAAAACAAAACGGATCACTGATATGACCACAATATGACAAATAAGGAGTAGGTAATGCAAGGTGGATAACATTCAAAATAGTGGAGATGTTGTGGGAAGGAGTGGGTTTTTGTATTTTCTATAATTTCATTTCTCTATATTAAGTATGTCTTTATCAATCTGTGTATTGTTGAAAAATTATGTCAATGACTTTTTGATATATAATTTTTTTAAATTTTTTTTACATATTTCATGATTTTTCTCAAATGAATTAATAAATCTTCAGTGGTTTCATTTTCTATATTTGTTTTTTATTTCATGCCATAATTATTACCATTTTTATTCTCCTGCTTTAGATTATGATGAAAAATTGATGAATTGTAACCTATTGCAACTCAGTGAAATGAAATGTCTGATTTTCGGATAAAATACATATTGGCATTAATACACATCAATATTTGATTTTGTCATAGTTTATAAATGTATACCATAGAATATTAATTCCCAAATTAATTAATACTAAAATTGAAATCTGTGATAAAAGAAGGAAAGTTGATGCTGTTGCTTTCTTTCGAGCAATTATATTAATATCAGGTCAAACTATACATACAGAGACCCCTACTGCTGTCAACCTGTAACTACTAGGGCATTACAAACTTGGTCAAGCCTTCTAACACTGCTGCTTTACACCTCTGGTCTCCACTATACTACATCATTCCATCCCAATGAAGAAAAACCTGGTGTGATAATAATAAATTGAAATAAATTATAGCAAAACTCAAGTTCTTGTTTTCAATCAAGCCAGTTCTCTCAACTTTTATAGCCTGTCATTAAACAAAAATCTAATCTTAACAACATCTAGCACCAAGTTTTTGGGATTGTGCATTCAACAATCTGGTAATTGGTCAATTCATGTTAATAAATTATGCTCTTCCTTAAACTCTGTTGGGTACCAGGTCAGATTTCTACAAAATTCTGCATCCCTCAAAGTGTTGAGATCTGTTTACTATTCCAATTTTTACTCTTAGAGCATCATATAGCATAAGACTTTTGGGGGTCATCCCATTCTTATGGTACAAGGGACAATAATAATATCTATGTAAGCTACCACAGATCAAGAACCTCCTGCAACAGCCCTGCTGCAGTGGGCACGAAGGTTTACAATTTTTGAATTGAGGGTGGTAACCGTTGTTAAGAGCTATTGTTTTTATTAACTGGAGTTCTTTTTGGGTATTTTGTGGGGACATAGGGATACTTGCTAACCTGTGAATCATTGAGTTGAACACTGCTAATTTCTGGGGGAAGTGATGTCTAGACGTGGAATGAATGATCTGATCCGTGCAAGTATCTTTCCTGTAAATGGAGAAATCCAGTTTCTGACAATTTTTTGTGATATTTATATCTAAAAAATTAAGGAAATCATTAAGTTCTTGCTCTATGGTGAAATTTGTTATTGATATACTTGTTTAAGGAATTTAAAAATGACAAGAATTTGTTAAGTTATCTCTGTGAACCTGTCCACACACAAAACACATCGTCCACATAATGGTACCAACATTATATTTTTCACTAAAACGTTTGAAGAGGAGAACAATTCCTTCTCTATCTGGTCCATGTAGATGTTTGCTAGCAGAGGTGATAAAGGAGATCCCATGGCTAGACCATGGGTTTGTTTGAAGAATTTCCCGTTAAACTTAAAGTAGTTATGACACACTTGAAGTAGTTATGACACACATGACACATTCAAGACCGTGCACAACTCACTTATAATTGGGAATGGGACCACTTTCCGAATTAGTATATCTTCGGCTAGCTGGAGGACTTCTTGGGTAGGAACACTTGGGAATAGGCTACAGACATCAAAGGAGCCTAGGGTGTATTTATGGGGGAGGACCAACTGTGAAAGTTGTGTGGCTAGATCGGAGGAGTTATTGACTCCAAATTTTGGGGAAAACTTTGTAAATTCCTTAAAGATGTAATTTGCTCTTCTTGCTAAGAGGTGGTTTGGGGCTGATACGTTAGAAACTACTGGTCAGATAGGAATTTCCAGTTTGTGAATCTTGGGGAGACCGAAAAACCGGGGTGCTGAGGGATTCATTTGCACTAAATGCTTTCGCTTGGTTGGAATAACACTGGACAGGATTTAACCACTTGTTTGCACTCTTTCTGAAACTTCGTCGTTGGATCATTCTTCACTTGAATTATGTGGTTGTTATTAATGAACACTTCACATTTGTTAATGTAAATATCTTTTTTGAGAATCACAATTGAATTACATTTGTCAGCTTTCAGAAATATAAGATTTTCCGATGATATAACTTCCGACTTCTGATTCCGACGATATAACTTTTTTGATGGAATTTATGGTGCTTAATTCAGAAAAATTGTCTTTGAGGTTAATTTACCTAATTAATTACTTAATTAATTACTTACCTAATTACCTTGAGTAGTATTTTTTAAATTCTCGAGCAACAAGCTGTTTGGTTCTGGAATTTTCCTTGAGAAGTTCTACCTCGCAGTCCACTGCCAAATTCTTTAAGTCTTTAACCATAATTGGGACATTCAGGACATATTTAAACCCTTTTTCCAACAATGACAATTCATTAGGAAGAAATATATGATCCATTAAATTCACTACCCTCTCACCAAAGGAGTGGAGCATTGGGATTCGTAAGTCATTCCGTTTTGGGAGGTAGGCTTTACTCTTAGCATCGACCAAATCTTTGAGTTTCTGCAAGATAGTTGCTCTTTTTTGAACATGATTTCACGGCTAATTTGCTGAACTTCATCATCAAACCATAGCCACTCAGACCAATGCAAATCATGGGTTAACTCAATATGTAGCAGGGGAAGGTAGTGGGAGTCCCTCTTTACATACCATTCATGGAGTTCTCTTTTCAGCCATGACTTTTTACCCACTCCAACGGCATGCTTTTGGCTGCCCCTAGCTTGCCCCCCCCCCCCCCCCCGTCCCACCCCCCCCCCCCCCCTTTCCCCCCCCCCCCCCCCTCTCCATATAGTATATAACCAATGTATGTCCTCTGGAATTCACCTGAAGATGACTTTGCAAGTTGAAACCTAGGTCGTATATAATAAAAAAATTTAATGGTGTTTTGTGGAAAAAGATGTTTTCATCTTCATTATGAATCGCTTCCACAAAGTAATGCCTGAAAATACCCAATTTAGGTATAATGATGTAAAAAAAATGTCACCTGATCTAAATATTTTCTAAGGCCAGCTGGTGATCTAATTTCATATGCTACAATATATGTATATTACATTGTCGTAACAAAACTAAGTTCATAAGTTCCCTTAACATTGTTGGTTTTTATTCTAAAGTTTCAAAGTTCCATTCAATTAAGACAAATGATCGTAGTTAAAACTGCTGCTGCTGATAAAAAGACTGACAGTTGTGAACACTGTAGTGTTATCCAACTGAGCAACACCATTCACACCACTGCCAAATGTTCTCTTGTAAGTCGAACTCTTGTATAGCGAAAAGCTCAACAGAAAGACTTTATTTGATTATGGTGAATCAGTTATAGCAGTAGTATTTTTGTATAGTTGGTAATTTTCATATTACAGATTATGCTATGGATTGGATTTGCCCTTCCCATAGAAATACACTTGAACAGTATTAACATTGGCTTATATTTCTGTTTAACCCCAGTTATTGAACTGTATGCAAATGAAAATCTATCAACATTCCACAAGAGTGAAAATTAAATGAATGTACTTTGTATAAATTGTATATGAATTTTTTAAGACCTTGTTATGTTGATACAAGCAATGAAACTAATTTATTTCTCGAATTACTTGACCAACTCCTCAGGAATTAATATTTTCTTCTTGTATGTGTGTGTAGGTTTCCGACAGCCAACAGTGTCTGATTCAATGGGGATTTGTTGGCGTCTAGGTAGCCTCCGACTGCTGCTCACTGAGGCCTCATCCAAATCAGACATCTTGCAGAGAGTGATGTTGAATGTTGACGTTGACAGTGTGCATTATGCCCTGAAGGTGGACAAGACTAAAGTGAGTATGCCTATAACTCTATGCAGTGTCATGTTTTATGTGACTCATTCAGGTCTCACCGTAAATTGCTATTAATATCCTATAATTTAACATTTTCTGCCATTATCATAAGTTTTTATAGTCTCAATTTATTCCTAATTAGAACAAGGTAAAAGTTGTATGGCTAAATTTTATGTTTAATTACATTTAGCATACAAAATATTTGGTCTGCGTGGAATTCATTTCATCAGTTTTACATTATACATTAGTGAAGACAATTATAAAATTTATAATAACTTATGATATCTAACAGTCATAAAGCAAGACCAAGCTATTATTGGTAAATGCACTTTGAATAAGATAACATTACCATAAGGCTACAGTGGTGGATCTTTTATTTTGGAAATACAGTAGAAGTCCACTATAATGAGAGCTGATAAATGACGAAAAATCTCTCGTTATAACACACACTCATTATAACCGACAGTCATTTAAATTCACCTCTTTCGGCATTTATAACGGCACCAAAAGTGGGCGAAAATGAGCCATGAAGTAGT
>WURS02427403.1:0-16178 GCA_011762765.2 Rhinocypha anisoptera | reverse complement strand
CCAAATTCCACTACACATTAATAACAATGAAATAATTGGCCAGCAAACAACATCACGACAATAGGCCAGACGTTACATACTGTACTTTCTGTACTAAATGGTATTTCTAATTAACTGTGGCTACGATTTATGATTGGAACAACTCAATGTGGTGTTATTTAAATTTTAGCGCAGTTTATTCTTCATTAATGATGAATATTAAATTTTCTTTCCCAGAGAACGAGAACGGTCGATAATCTTAGAATATGAGAAATTTTTTACAATTATTTTCATTCGTTCATAAACAATACTTAAAAGGAAAATCATAAATTATTTGAGACTCGAATACTAAAAATGAATGCTAATTCAAATTTCAAATATTAAACGGCCTGTTTTTATAAGCCACATTAAAACATGATAATGACATAAACTCCTACGCAATTAGAATACAACAAAAATACGAAGCCTTTTAATGTATTTTTTTAGCTTCCTGTCTATCACATTCCTGTCCTGTTTTTTCCATCACCTTTTCGTATAAGTGCCATTATGAATTTAAACAGTTGTTTCCGATGCTTCAATCACTGAAACATGATCACTAAAGAAAATCTTTAGTAAAATGTTACATCATTCCTATACTGTGCCTTTTCAATTGATGTTAGTAAAAATTGTCACCTTTTAGAAGGTATTTTTCAAAACATTCAATAATACAAATAAATCAATCTATAACATACAATTCAATACCATTATTGAATCCCCATTTAGACTTCTTATTTATAAAAAAGACTTTCGCAATTAAAAAACGGAGATCTCCACTGATATTGTAAATAATATTCATTGCTTAGAACATGTGGAGGACTATTCTTGTCATCTATTAAAAGAATTTGTAGTTTACTTTACTATCCACAAAGTGACATATTTACTGTATAACTACAAAGTAACCAAGTAAGTAATATAAACTGGCCGTTAAATTGTCGCGAGCTCGTCGTCTTGTTTCAAGATGTCAGGCAATTCAAGGGTGTCCCCCTTAGCATATTTCTCCGACTTATTGCCAAAATCAAATGACATTTTATTATTTGACAGAAGAAAAAAAAATCTCGAAATTCTGACAAAAAATTATTTAGAAAAACTAAATAGGAAATCTATAACTTGGATTACTCTCAGTCGCTTTGCATTTTTAATCCCGAAGACAGGAGAGCATAGAAGGTCAGTTACATCGATGGGGAGGCGTTACAAGAAATAGTGTCACGTTTGAAACATTAACGGAGTTTATGGGTTTATCACCTCAAACATCTCTCACAGAAAACTATGATGGACCAAATTTTAAAAAAAAATTAATATTGACAACTACCGGATCAACAGAACGGGTATCGTACCTGCCTTTAGGAGAGAATATGTTTCCGCGGTGAATCGTCTCACGAACCCCTCGCTCACCAAAAAAAACGCGGCAACAAAGAATTCACTACATGTATATAATATCTGAATATGATATTGCAGTTAATAAAAGACGGGAATGAGATAAGGAAAAATGGTTTAGGAAAAAGAAATAGCCATGGGGGAAGGAAAGCAGGATTTGTGACCATGGTTCAAACACCACACCTTTTGTTGGTACTGTTGTAAAATCTTGTGTGATTGAGGGTGGTAACTAATATGCTACCTGTTTTATCATACCTATTATTTTTTGTCCGACACAAACACAGAAATAACGTAAAAAACTAGTTTCCCGGAAGTAAGTATTGATTCAGACCACAATCTAATTTTAGAGAAATGTAGCTTAAAACTGAAGAGATTTAGATAAGAGGGGAGGGGTTGAAAATACAATACAGAGATCTGAAGGAAAGGAAAGCCAGATAATCTAGGAGGAAGGTGGAAGATCGCTAAAGCAAGCTGCGGAGGCAGATATAAGAATGGTAGATGCGGAAGGAATTAAGGAGTTCTGGATCAAGATCACAAGAAACGTGTGATTTCACATTTTTAACAATTTGTTTCTTGTAATAATAAAGCAGTTCCACCAAGTAACGCCGGAAACCATTCTGGATTACTATTCTGGATCAAGATAAAATATTTAGAAAGGTGGAAGATAGTAGGTAATGGACAAAACTAAATATGCAAGTAGGGAGAACGAATCATTAATAGAGAGAGGATAAACTGAGGATGGAAATGGCGAACCAATGGAGATTCAGAAGAGATAGAAATAGTGCATGGATACCATATAGTTTGGTTTACGAAATTAGATCTCTTAGTTGTGATTTGATTTAGAATAAAAAGTGAAGTAGATGAAAATAGCATAAGCCCAAATATTCTAGACAGAGAGAGAGAGAGAGAGATAGAGGTATTGAGGTAAATTATAAATACATTAAACTGACATTATTAATGGTTACGAGATTATATGGCTTAGCAGGGAGTACATTATAAGAATGGTACGTATTTGGTCAGAAGAATCCGTTAGTTTATTATTAATTCCATCACGAAAAAGACAAATTCCATAGTGTGTGAGGGCTATACGAGTAGGGCTACAAATATAATTTCCTACTTAGCTAAGTTGCAGTTTAGCAATCCAGAAACAATATGGATTTTTAAAATGTTACCGTACCAAGGATGAGATCAATCTGAGAAAACAGCATTAAAAGATGCATGCCAAATATGCCGTTCATATCCATGGGTATCAAAGGGCTATTGATTCAGTTTGGTGGACTGAAGTAGTAGAGGAAATGAGGAGACTTAAAACTAAGAAATACTATTTTCTCATTAATAATAAGCTTTTTTAAACTCAAGATGAAGCAGGGCGGTAAAGAAGTAGATATTCCAATGGTGTTAAAATACAACACTCTTTGTACTAACGTTCTAGAAGTAAAATTGGAAATTCCTCTCGAATTGGTTTACTGTGAAATATTATGCAGGAAATATATAAAAAGTGAGAGCAAGATATTTACATTAGTGACGTTCTTTCCTCCTGAGGACTTTTTGAGTAGTGGGACACTAAAGAAGAAGCTAATAAATCTGAGTAAAATGCAATGGAATCAGGAACGGATTTCCACTCCCAAGGGTAGACTAACGTAGGTGCTATTTATTTAGCACAATAACCCTTTTGAATAATGTGAAAAATGTGACATACTTCTACGTAGCGTAAAGGAATGTATCAAGTTTGAGATACGAATTATGAAAATTAAATTGGATAAATATGGTCAAATCTTTTCAATCTACTTGACGAACAATCAAACCTCAGTGATCGCACTAAGCAACTAAGGAAGTTGAAGAGTATATGCTAAACAGTAGATCAAAAAGAGATTGGGATTCGTAGATGCGGTCCAAAATATAAAAGGACCAAAGAAGAGAAGAGTGAAGAGGACAAGGAAACGAAAGATGAACAAAAGAGATGAAGAAAAAAAGACATAAATGGTAATATTATCGCTTTGTTAATAATAATTGTAAATATTTAACTATGTTAACACGCATATTAATTAGGCTCTTTCAAATAGAGAAGGAAACCTTTCTTTTTCATCCTATCATAAACTAATTATTTCCCTTTGAAAATTAAATTAGTCAGAAAATTGACGGAGCCAAATTTAACGTATAAACATTAATCTAATTGTAATTTTTGGTAAATAGATTTAAAATAGAATAATTAAAGGGTTTACCATTACTTACTTCTTTCTTTTAATCATTTAAATAAATTATATAATAGAGCAGCGAATGTCTAGGGACTCCGTGAGGATCAGTGTAGCTTTGGATAAAGAAGAGATTTACTATTTGCTGGAGTTTCAGTTATGAGAAAAAATATAGTATAGAAAGAGGTAAGAATCTAGAGCAAGATAAGCTGTAGGTTTTTACAATTCTTTCTGGTTTATATCGCTTTTGTTTGCTTTTACAGACAGCAGTTTCGCAGGTATTTCAGTCAGCATCTTTAAGTCGAAGGTTATCTTTGAACCTTCAGGTGATGAGACCTACGAACCAATTCTGCGTAAGCTGATGACAAATATAAATTAAGATGTTTCTGCGTGCTCCGTGTATTATGAGAATGAGGTAGGTATTCGGGTGGCCATAGTCAGTATTCGATAAAAATGTTAGAGAATATCGGTACAAATTTGAGGTATAGACGAGGAATTAGTAACCAAAACAGGAGTTTGACTGCTCGATAAGTGTATTGGATGAAGACTTGGGCTGATAATTGTAATTCAAGAGATTAAAATCAATTGTTCCTGATTTTTTAAAATTTAGTGTAAAATGTGATAGAATATCCAGAAATGATATGCACTCGGAAGTCTTCAAAGACTCATATAACAGGGCCTAAGTTATCGCTCGCCTTCGACTGATAGATTACCTCAAACAATAACTCACCTTTGTATTCTTTAATAATCCATTATTTTCCACTTCCAAAGGCTTGCTCTGCCCATTCAACTTAATTTAACAACCCAATGAAACTGCGGATCACTTCTGAAGAAATTAATGCTCTTAAATTCTGGTTCTACAGCCTCTATTAGTCAGACAATTTCATAAGATGTCTTCTTAGTACAATTACAAATTTTTTTGTGGCTCCTAAAATATTAGAAATCGAGTTAAGTTAGTATACTAGTTGCAGATAATTGCATGATTTAAATGTAATTACTGAGTTGTTATTTCCCAGATCATACTAAACATATAGTTATCCATGTCTCCGTGCAGAATCATATGTTAAATTTATCGCGTATAGTTTTGTAAACGACGGCTATCACAAAAATTGAACGTCTTGGAAACACAAATCACGTTCATTTTCCCGTCTTGTTGACCTTCATGCAACGTTAGTTATTTGGTAGTTATCCATGGAGGTTTTTATTAGCCCAACCCTATTATTGCGCCATAAAATCTATCAATTTCCAACGTAATATACACCGATTTTACTCTATTTTAATGAGAAATGGGAGAGGTCATGGAATTTGAAAGGTTGCCAGAGAGGGAAGTTTAAAGTGAGTGGGAATGAGGTAAGAGGCTTTTTGGTCTGAATGAACTCGGTAAGAAATTAGAAAGACAGGATGAAGACATTTTCAGGCTGCAAGAGTATTATTTCATGCAGAAGTAAATTAAATATTCGTGAGAGCTTAATAATTTTCTGAATCTACTAAGCATACACACCCTAACGGTTGTCTACCAGTAACAAGAGAGCAGGAATTCCTAACCGTTTCTCTAAATACTGTTCCAAGATATCCTGATCATAAGGTCTTCCTCATCCAATCCATTGAACAAAATAATTCCCATCTGATTGCATTAATCAAGTTTCCTGAGGATCGATTCCTCTATATTTCTGTAAATTACGCTGATGCGATTTACGCTTTGTGGCTCTTTCCAGAAGTCTATGAATGCAATAACTACGATTATTTCAGCTATGATGAGAGTGACGATCCATTTATAATACTGCTATTTTTAAATTAATGTATGAAGTCCAAGTCAAACCTAACGGAATGCAATGTAAGTTATACTTCTCCTAGACAATCTTAGAGCTACCTCTATTTATTATGGATGGACGGACGCATTCATTGTGGATGCGGTAAAATTATTCATGGATTTTTATCGCAGCAATAATAGCAACATTTCAGAATTCCTGTTACTAACAAAGTACAATTAAATGAGATAGAGGGTAAATCTTATAGAGAAATCCACCACGGTTACTTAATAGAAAATAGTACGATCTTTACCTTATAATCCCAATATTATTAAATTTTATTAATTAATTTCATTCTCTTTTCAAACATTTTATTTGAAATTTTACTTACGTAACTTATGATGATTCTAAGATATGTTTTCCGAAGAAATGCGTGACCTGTATTGTAGAAATTTCATTCCAAATTCATTCGAGCGCAAATTATCCCATAATGATTCAAACGGCAATTTTATCCGAGGAAATAAGTGACTCATTGACTGTAAAGTGAATTTTCTATAAAAGCCGGTACGACCTTCAGCTTAAGACTTCAGTCTCAGACACTAATCTTTGCTTCATTTAATGAGAAATTTTAGAATTACAACAACGAAGAATTCATATAGCTTTCTCATAATTTTTAACCAACGAATCGAGCAAGATGATGGTAAATGAATGAAGAGTGGTAACAATATTGTTTAGTCATGTTCAATAATAATGAATAATAAATAAAATTAACTCTATCCAGAATTACTTCACTGCTATTAGTAGACAATAGTTTCATGAATGAAATCGACTGCAGTAATGGTTTTCATGCCAAGGAACCTCTTTGAACGTAAAAAAAAAACAGAACCGACCTCGATCATAGTATTACATAAAACTTCTTCGCTATAAATTTTAGATAAATAAATATATAGAAATTAAGGAAATCTTTTTCTTGATAGCTAATTTCTCTTGCATAGCTATGACGGAAATGTATGTACATATAATAAAAATATTGAATACATATTGGGATATAAATAACACATTTAGTTATTTATAGATACTAAATTTATAAAGAACTGATATAACGTCATCATATAACACCATCAATATCTGGGAGTGCAACCCTCGAAACAATGGGTGATTGCAGAATATATTGGTTCTAATTGCATTTATATCAATTCAAGCTTTGCCGTTTAAATTATTTCCATCTTGATCGTGACGTTTCACCTACATACTTCATGACTTATAAATTATAGAAAGCACTCGATGCCTAATAAATTCCGTGACATTTTAAGGAAAAGAAAACATTTTTCGGATCCCACTGCAAAAAGCTCCAGTTTCACGACTGGTTCCAGAGTTCAAATGAAGAATTTCTATGGCTGCTGCTTCTTCAAACAAAGATTTATGCGGGCTGTAATCAGTAAAGCACCGAAAAATTTAAGCTAACATAGACTTTTCAATATAATACAATTTTTAAATACAGGAGTCAATCAAATATGACAGTATATCCACTGACGTTCTTCTTGAATGTATTAATCGTAATAACCAACCTAAAGTTTATTGGACGTAAATAATTACACAGAAGATAATGGAGCAAATAGATGCATGAATGTTTCGCAGGTTTAAAATTGCTGATATTAAAAAATAAGAGACTTAAATTATAAATTGCTTTGAGAGGCCAAGAAAATTCGTCAGTTGCTTCTTCCAAATCTATCGTGCTTATATGCAATTAAATACCGAAGCATTCATTTCTTAAATGTGCATTTCAGGCGTCAAAAAGAGCCATTTAACATATTTGGATACAATTCAAAGTTGTCACCTGGAGAACGTATCCTTTTAAGAACACCATATTTTACAATGGTTCCCATGGTAGAAACTGAATTATAGCCGTTTAATTTTGGAGAATAACTGCAATTATATTTATATCTGCATACCATATCCTACAAATAATCAAGGAGTAGAGGCTGATAAAACGTCAGTGGTTAAAGAAAAAGATTGAATTAAATATCTATGGAGAGAATTAATTGATAAAATTTTGTATTCCAAAGCCTCACAGATTATATTGACATGCGAGTCTAGAAATGCTACTATAGATAGAAAGTTTGAAAAGAGATTTAGTTATATTGAAAAACAATAGTGAGTCAATAGTATAATGAGTCATGCATGGGAAAAAATTCTCTTCTTTAATCTTTTGCTTTATGCGAATTTTGCTGTATTTCCGTCTAAAAGCATATTTTCCGTCTCTAAATTTATTTCGCCTAAATTCTCTGGTAATACAAGCTGAGGAAGTACCGTCTTTTATAATAACATAAGCCCGATAAAAATGAACTACACAAACTTTAGTGTTCAATCTAATTCAGGGTTTTCCCCCTAAAAGTAATGTATAATAGGCACTTTGAATGTTTGCTGATGATCATATGATAATTGTCACAATAGACACAGTTGAATAAAAACGTCCTACCAAACTGGATGATTTGTTGCGATTTGAAGTTCTCTCAATCTCTTAAGAAATACAGTTTTTAACGAGCACTTGCCTGAATCCTAAAGCTATGAAAAACTTAGTAGAATTTGAGGCAGAAAAGTTAAAAAAATTAGTTTATTTCCTTTCGTTAGTAAATTTAGATGTTTTGTATTGTTATTTTTAAAACTTTAAAAAAGATTTCATAATCGCTATATCTAAGCTGATCTATCAATTTTCACATGCCGTTGGCCTTAGTACCAGGTGAGCTGACTTATCAAACCGATCTTATGGTTTTTTACCTAATTATAAATTTTTAATTATAACCTTGGTCTCATTGCAAGATTAATCCTTCCCTACCAGATAGTAGTCTACCCATCTCTGGATAAAATAAAGCTGCTACGAGGTCACGTTCACTTTAAGTAACCAGAATACAATTTATGATGTTGAAAGTTGTAAAATAAGGTTAATAATGATGTCGAGTCTCGACAAATTTGAAAAAAAACATGACATTAATAATGGTCTCT
The DNA here is from genome assembly GCA_011762765.2 of Rhinocypha anisoptera. Taxonomy (NCBI): domain Eukaryota; kingdom Metazoa; phylum Arthropoda; class Insecta; order Odonata; family Chlorocyphidae; genus Rhinocypha; species Rhinocypha anisoptera. The sequence continues at coordinate 7,843 of WURS02427403.1, read as the reverse complement.
GAAAAATATAGTTCTTAGTTCCGACAGCTCTCACTGTTTCTCCGCAAACATACCAGCATTAAGGATAGAAAAATCGAAGAAGATGACAATCACATTCCAGGAAAAATTCGCTTTGACAACATGTTTCAGGGTCCTAATCCACCTTTGGGGCATTCCAGCAGCTTCGAGTCGTAAATTACTAAGGAGGCGATTCGCCATATTTTGAAGTGTTTAACAACTCCCATTGAAAGGGAATGCAGTCTCTGAATTTTAAAGAACATTTTTACCATCATAAAAACGAGTCAACTCTAAAGATGAAGTGATAATCCTTAATTCATCAAGGACAGTGTTCAAGAGACCACAAATAAAAATATGGAAATGTCTTCATTTTTAGAGTCCAACCTATGAAATTAAATGTAATTCCGTCGATTATTTATCCTACTCGTGAGATCGTTAAGTAGAATAATGGAATAAGTAGTGTTTAGAATATAAAAGTTATCAAGGTCGAGTAAACTCTTCGTCAATATCTCAAAGAGTGATTAAGGCCGACAGTTTAGTGCCCTTAAAAGATAAAACAAATTTCCAAGGGTCACCATAAATATCACGTTAATTCAATGATATTAAAAATGTTCTTTAAGCACTACTTGAGAAACAGCATAATATCTATACATGCAGCACATATTCAGGGAGTGGGGTCGACAGAGTTCTAAAGTACGATAAAAAAGTGAGTTTTTATGCTTAATCAATACTCACCAAAATCACCACTCATGTGAAAGAATACAGGGGTGTTCGTGTTATCTGGAAATTAAGGGATTCACAATTCTTCATCTCTTCGTAATTTTTACCTAATTTACACATAATAATCCATGGTGTAATGCGTGGGAGTTGGGGGTGGCAGGCAAAAAAAAACATTAATTCCTACATATATCCAGGGGCACCCAAACTTAATAAGCTGTGATGGTAATTATTCTAAAGAATATCGGCGAGCTCTATATAAGATTAAATGTTAAAATTTACTATAATACCTACTTTCCGTGCTGCGGAAATATGAAATAGTGAAATTATAAAACATCTTACAAGCAAATTCTATGCATACTATTTCTTAACTTAGGGTAAAATGAAGCAGCTGCCATATCAGCTCGGGAGAGCTGCTCAAGGCAAAGTATAGACGACAATATGTACAGAGATGGAATGGTGATTTGAAAAACATAGATAATGCTGAATTTAAATATTTTAATAGAAATTAAATCATTCAAGCATGTGAAACTTTTAAATTATTTATGCAATGGGAAAACAAAATTTATGAATATGGATTTAACAATTAGACTACCAAATGCATAAAATAAAAAGTAAAGAGGATTATGGATAAAATGTGACCAGATTACCCTTAACTCCTTTTACAACAGACTACAATATTGAGATGCTGTCATAATTTGAGCGCTAAAATAGCCGATGAAATTACAATGCCGTAAGGAAATATGATTAATTCAGATAGTATTCAATAGAGTGTCTGTTCCACGTTGAGGAGGCGGAAAAGTGGTCTGACTCAAATGGCATCATTGAGAGTACTATTCAAGAAGCCAAAAGAAAAACAAATCAATAATTTTTTCTTGGGATCATTAGGAAAAATGAATCCTGGGGACTACGGGGCTCAGACTGCAAGCTACAGCTGTTATAAAAGGAAAGTAAGTTCAACTTTGAGGGTTTTAAAAGTAGGCATTAATACACAGAAGAAGTAAAAAAGAAATAGTATGTAATAGTTGTAAGGTAAGGTAGAAGAACCATCGAACTTACTTAAGTGAAGTTACACGGTATTTAGTAGTAGAGAATACCGCGTAAGGTAAAAACATTATTAAACAGGAGATAAGAAATGTAGGCAGCAAATGTGAAACTTTTTAAAACCACAAAAAATCCAGCGAACTTAGAGGTAGTCCTAGTGTACATTCCAATTTGTAGTCAGAGGAAGTAGTAAAAGTATTTGGTAAAAAAAGTGGAAGTATCTGAGAAACTTCTGTCGACTTGTTATCACTTGATACTAGAATAGAGGTGAGCAGAGGAAGAGATAAGAATAATGTGAAAGAATGTTCTATGAAGAAGAAATGATCACGAGTTGAGTTTTTGAATTGACGAAGAAATCGAGCATATAAAAAAAAGAGAAAGAGACGTCTAAGTTTTTTATGAGAAACATTTCATAATGATATTAGTTCAATATATTTGGAAACTCATGACAAACAGGGAGACACTAAAGACATTATATAATTATTATATATAGACATAGGTATAGAGTATAATTAATTCGCGCAATTTACCAAGAAAAGACGTATACTTAAACAACATTTAGTGCTTGTCTAATTAAAAATTTGCGACGGTTAAATAAATGTTATTTTGATCAATAATATCATTCAAAAGGCAAAATCAAGAAATAAGATCCTAGAATCACAAAGGATATAACTACAAAGTTGGAACGGAAAAGAGTATGGAAGAACGAGAAATTTGAGGTAGGGAGAAAAAATTTACAGAGATTTGGATGGTTTGAAGCGTAGAAGTTTATGGCGATAAAAGAATGATGGAAATAGAGAGCGATATTTTTAAAAAATGAGAGGTGGGGACATGAACTTGCTACACAGGATGAAAAATAAATCGTCAATAAGTAGAGAGGAAAAGAATTGACTGCTATTAAGTATGTGAAGATTTATCAAACTTAATAGGAACCTAGGCGATAGAAATAATAAGTGATGGAAATTCGTGATAAATAAAAGCTACAGTTAGATTGAGAAATTGAATGTAAAGAAGGTGATGACAGATAGTTTGCGCCTCGGTATTCTAGAAAGAGAAATAGAAGGATCATAAAAGAGGATAAAGCATAATAGGTAGAACGAATATGGGTGCGGTAGTCTGAAGACGAAATATCTTGCGGACTTAAATTTGATTTTGGCAACGGTTAACGGAGGTGACTCGAATGAATTATGAATGTCTCAAATTATACAAATTATGAATGACTCAAGCAAGAAAATTTTTGGGTTCGAGATCATTTCTATTCCAATAAAAAACTAAGAATCGTAAGCACGCAGACGGGGATGAGGGCAACAAATGCGCATGCTAAGTTCATTTCGAGTATAGAAAACAGAGAGAGATATAGGATACAGTGAGACGGAATAACAGTAGAGAGAAGACTTAATGAAAAAAATATAGCAGAATATATAAGAATTTCAGCAGGATATTTCTGCTCGTTTCATCGAATTCAGCGTTGTCTGCAACGGAGTAGCCAACATTCGACAGTTTTAAGAGAAGTGAAGAACCATGAATATGTAGGCGTCTCACAAGAATCGCAAGAGAACACTCTACGTGGCTCACGCTGCAAGAGTAAAGAGAGCGGAGGATGATCCATGAGTAAGGAATTTAGAAATGGCTGTCCATTAGCAAAAAAAATTTGTCCCTTAGTTATACGAAAGAGGACGTGATAGCCCTATGGTTAGAGCGCATGGCTGCTTAACGGAGGATACGGGTTCAAATTCAGGTGAGGTCTCTGGTTGCCTCCAGTTAAACCAATCTGAATGATTTACTGGGCACCAGATCTTCCTGGGAAACCACAGGAGGCATAGGGAAAGGAGCAGCTCCCCCAACCATGATCTGAGAATTTTCACACTACGTTGGGCTTAGTACTAGGTGAGCTCTGCTCTCACTTATCAAACCAACCTTAGGGTTGAATACTGTATTTTAGTTAGAGAAAATGGTAACGGTACAAGGGGAGGTATTATATTTTGACGCATTTGAGGGCTTAAGGATCAACATGAAAGGTATTTCTTGAAAATTATTAGAAAGCATAGGTAATGAGATTTGCGAAATATTCGAAAAATAATTCATGCATCAAAATAGGCTAGAAAATACCACAAACCCACATCATTGACTAATCTATGGTCTTACTCTATTAAGCACATTTATTGACGATTGAATTAGCTCAACATAGAGAGAGGTAACTATTGTCGGCTCCGTTTACAAGAAATTATCGGCACATACGATATTAGCAATATTGTGACGGGGAGATGTTTAAGAGCTTGTTTTTCGTTCTCACGGTAGTGTTTTCAGTTCTCTATTTAAGTAAATTATACAGCTAAAAATTATCAGATTTCATTGTTTTTTAAATTTATGTCGTCATAATACGTGATGTGACTGTTAAGGTTAGGTTGTTGAGTGACATTAAGAAAAACCGTATCTCATCCTACAAAGTAACTCTTCAAATCCCACATGATTTCTTCGCATAATGAATGGTAATTTGCATTTTATCTCATGTCCAAAAGAATAATTCAGTGTCTCCGACTTTTTTTCAATCAAAATCAGGATTACTAACATGAAATAGTATGGAATATGACAGTGTATCGTTGGTAACGATATTCTGACTCACGGTGTTGGTTTAGTAATATTTTCTTCGTTGATTTCTAACATGTGGCTGACTATTGATGTTGTTTTTATTACGTGTTGCAATAATTTGAGAAAAGTAATTAGTACCACTAAGATTCCCTTAAAAGTTTGTCGCGTCACAAGAACATCAATTCTCAAACTACAAAAAAAGAAACACTATTTTTTCCAACAATACTTATTATGATATTACTAGTTCCAATGGATATCCCTCCATACTTTAGGATGACGCTATTTGAACTGATGATACCTTAATAGTCAATTAAAATTACTGGAAAACTAGTGTTTATTACACCAAAATTAAACATGACTTTCCATATCATACGGCCTGAAACCATCTAGGCTATTAAGACTATGTGTAGAATTGAACAAGGTATTTTCGATCCCATTGGTCGAAGATTTATTTCATGAAGGAGAAAATTTGAATGGATTTTTCATAAAGATATTTCTTTGTCTTATTTTCTATAAATTTCTTCTGCTGAAAAGAGTGGGAAATTGTGTAGTGGCGTTAGTAGATGCATGAAAGGTAGTCCATTAAATATTAATCCTAGGGATGGAATTTTTTACTTTTTTCGAGAAATATAATACAGAGTTATTTTTTTATGGATACTGGCAATATTAAAACTGTAGACAAATACAAAGCTGCTGTAAATATGTTAAAAAGTATCCTTGGATTGAGAGAGGAGAAAAGGGTCCGATATCTCAAATTATCTAACATAAAAGACCTATAAGGACAGCATTTATGGCACCATCGATAAGATGCATATATTAACATGAATAGTTTTCTGTTATTTAAATCATCTAGACAGATAAGCATTCCGGCGGAAAAAATTACTACAATTATTATTTTTACTACATTCAAAGATTAAGTTAATTCTATTGATTGATTCGATTGAGAGGTTACAGAAAATCACCCCATAGAAACATAAACTGCCAAATAATATTTCCATAAATTTGCGAAAATTCATGGGAGTAAATAAATTTGGACGATAAAATAAACATGGCGGATTACCGTCACAAGCCCACTGAGGTTTGGAGGGGGTGGCAGGTAGCATCGTAGAAGAATCGTATAAATATAGCAAAGAAAAACTCACCGATTGTTATTCCTAACTATGCGGCGGTAAAAATAATATTCCAATAATATCATATTCCAAAGTCCGGATTGCCCTATGACGTTGTTTAAAACTTATTAAACATCATTCAAACAGACAGGAGAGGCACAAGAAAGAAAGAAAGCAGAATTCCAGGGTAAATAAATAAATTCATACGTGATCGCAATAAAGACATCAGAGAGGAAAATATTAAAAGCATTTATCAACGCAAATAAAAGAAATAAAAGATGTATGATTGCACGAATTATGGGAACTGAATTGGTGTTAGGTGGTGGTGGTGTCTTTGCTTTGTGCACCTTGAAATGTTTGATAGGGTGAATTGGTACAACTGACGGAATTATGAAAATGAAAGGAATAGAATGGAGAGCGTGGCGACTGACATAAAGACTGTGAGCTGTGGCTGTGCTGATTTGGCAGTGGTTTTTAGTGAATGGAGAGAAGTTGGGAGAGGGGTCAGGCAGGGATATCATCTCTCATATACTCTGTATTCTATTTGCTTGGAAACAGTTGAGGAAAGTTTGTAGACGATACGATATCAATTACCGAGAATCCGGAGACACGGCAAAAGGTAGTTGTAAGGATTGACAAATAAAATAAAAATCACTGTATTTCCACCAAGGTCTTCTGTGATTCTATTATTAAAATAGCATAATAATGGTGAAATTGATTTATTAGAACGAATTTATGAAATGCCATGAAAGATAATTAGTCCACAGGCAATGAAGTAGCGTTTATCCTAGACTTGTGGTGCCTTGAAGCGAGAACCGAATTTTAATGCCTCCGTTTGATGAACTTATGGATTTTTAAGGAGAAAATAAATTTCATTTTGTTCAGCTATAAATTTTTTCTCATTTTCAGATGGAAACTTTCTATTTTTATTTCCATTCCATTTTTCATATTAGTCTCATGCATGAATGTTTATTCATTATACTAGGTTTTTCTGATTATAGTCCCTCAAATACGGTTCCCGTCCTTCTTCAAGCCTAGAATCATCACTCCCTATCTAATGTACACAACAGATATAAACCCGAAGGGGACAGGCTTGGTCGGTGAAGGTGAAACTCATCTAGTACTAATCTCAAACGTGTTTCACACATCAGGTTTATCATTATTGTATTTTCTAGAGAACGGCAGATCCTTGGCATCAATGCTTTTGACGTTTTCTGTCCAATGCTTTCTTTTTCAGCTCCACCTAGCCTGCTTTTCATTCCGACTCCCCAAGAAGCTTTATTCTCCTCCATCTTTTCGACTTTCCCTCCACTGCTTCCTCAGATGCGTTTTTCATCAGTTCCTTAAAAAGACCTATTTCTCTCCCCCTTCTTAATGATTTTGCCGCATCAATATTCCGTCCTCTCCCACGTGTTGCAAAACTTCCTCATTACTATATCCTTCAAATTATCTTTATTTTCTCTAGGTCCAGATTTCAAACGGTTGTATCATTCTCTTTCTGATTTTTTATGTTCCTGAACCGTACAAAAAAAACACTCAAAACATTTCATCAACCAATTCCCCAACTCCTCATCAATCTTCCTTCTCAACAACCTTTTTCATCTCTTTTCTCTCTCACATCTCCAGTTACATTCCACCATACCGCCAAGATACTTCAATCTATCTCCTTATTCAATATCCTTTCTGCCCAGTGTTAATCCTATTCTTTCTTCTACCGTAATCTTCATATTATTGCTTTTCTCTTTGTTAATCGTATTCTCTAATCCTGAAATCAAGGGTTCCCAGCTCAAATATAAGTCCCAACTCAAAAAAATGCATTTTGTAAAATGAAAAACACTATTTTCCGCCAATATTTACTGTGGTACTACTAGTTTTAGCGCCATCATCAGGTACCAAGGCATTAAAACTAATAGCATTATTCAATCATAAGAGTAATAGGAATAATAATGGACAGTTTTCATCTGAAAACGAAAGAAGAATTTTAGGCACTTGCATCTGGAAAATTGTTAAAATGAAATGCATTTTCTCTCAAACAATTCATAACACACTCATGGATTAAAATTCGTGTCCCACAACAATGTACCATTTGTCAAGGAAAATACTACTTCATTGTCTGTAGGCTTATTAGCTTTCATGCCTTTTACCAATTCGCGCTAATAAATGGCCGTATTTCACTGCGATTAATTCCCCTACTATTCTATTAACGCATAATGAGCATGCCTCGTGTTTCAAAACTTTCGTCGGGGTGTTTGGTGCAGGGCCGCTCACTTGGCAGCCTGCGGGGTAATATCGCGTGGACGCAGGCGCATCGGCCGTATCAGCACGATCGGGACAGAAGCTTCAGCTTTCACTTAACCTACGCCAATTTTCAAGTTCAAATCCCCGGA
>WURS02427393.1:0-16179 GCA_011762765.2 Rhinocypha anisoptera | reverse complement strand
TATGTCTGGAAAGAAATCTTTGGTGGTGCTGCCTTTTTCAGAGAGAGCCCATCTTTCCCCCCCACTTCCCACATCCTCCCCGCCCTATCATCTCACCCCACGGATGAAAATATTGGCGCAATTCCTCATTTCTAAAGCCTCTCCGGATTATCTCCGTGTTTGAGAAGCATAAATCTGTTGTTATAGTGTGTGTACCGACGGACTCGTGGGAAGCATTTGTGTCCTGGTTGACAGTTCGAACAGGGGTCACCGCTTTGCGCTACTTGGGATACTACCTCTGGGGAAGCACCTGTTCCCACGCCCATGTTGCCAATAAGTAAAACCCATTGTGTATTACCCATTTTTTGCGTATGTGAAATCGGCGCGGTCACAAAAAATGAGCCTCTTTCGGTCCGGTTCTGGTATTATATTCCCAGGAAGGAAATCCTCGAGGAGAAGTGTGCGTGGAAGATTTTACGTGGTATTTTCCAATGGATGCGGCGTTAAAATTTGAATGATTAACGTAGCATAACCTATTGTCCGACGGAGTTAAATAGTTATGCCTCGTTAAATTGCGATTAAAACTTTACTGAAAAAATATGATAACGTGAATGATAATTACGCGCAATTTAACTTAAATGATAATTAGAACTGATGACATGGGACTGAAAATGTCATTTCATTGTTTCTGACAGGGCTTTTGTCCCTTAAAGTTGGGAAAATTACTTAACCAAAATCAAATTATGGAAACATCAGACTTTTATAAATAGCTTTTGAATCTATCAGTTGGTAATAAACGGATCAGCACGTTTATTGTTAATTTGACAAGCCATTTCCTGTATTCAATTAATGAACTTTGTTTCTCAGTGCTATAGACTGTTCTTTTGGTAACACTATTATTGCCATCTATCTGTTTTGACTGATAAGACCTTCAGTTTTTCAGAATGGCGTAAATTTGTTTTAGGAGAAACATTCACTGTCAGAAATGTTGCCAATTTTTGTTGCGATCTGACTCTGAGTCCGTTTGTTTAACATGAAGTATCCCCTGAACAACTATTTCTATATTAGTGTCACTATTGCTATAACCTAGGGTGGTTAAAAAAAACACGTATTCAATGAAAAAAATTCGATAAATGAAACGTTAAGTTGATTTCAGTTGGCATATTATGGAAATGTTCCTCGGTCACATTACATTTCAATTACAAGCCAAAAAGGCGATTAAAATTTTAATTTAAAAACGAGAGAAATAATATTGTTTCTAAAATGATAAATATCTATGTACTTGTTTTATTTTCAATCATGTTCTTGTATGTTATATTTGAAAAATATGTAGACCGAGCATACTAGTCTTTTTTTCTCAGGATGAATTTGAAATGAATTTTCTATTTAATTTTAAGAATCAAGATGTTGGGAGAAGAGAAACGGTTGATTTCTGATAGATCTTTCGAATGGAAGGAATGGGTGTGGTTGGTCTCCGAAAAAACCTCTTCGTCGTGGACCTGTAAGGCGATGCCTTCGAGTCCGAATTTATTTTCCCCAAAAAAAATCTTTTTCGGCATTTCATACTTCCTACCTCCCCTCGCTTCATCTTCTCCACCTTTCTGTTCCTCCCTATTCCCTTTTTTACCAAATATTCAATTCCCATGGCCCCTCAGTATTCACTGTATTTCTTTCTGCAATTTCCACAGCCACTTCCTACATCACAAGGAACCATTTATGGCCTTAGTGAAAAGAAAAACAATTGTCTAATATTCGTCAAAATATAAATAAATAAAATGAAAGCCACACGATATTTACTCCTTATTCTAATTAAATCAAAGAAAAATAAATTCTTTGTCTTTGAATAAGCCAACTTAAAATTTAAATAACAAAATAATTATTTTCCTGAATTTCAATTATTTGTGGCTATTTGGCGAAAAAATAATAATAATAAAATCCCACACTCTTTTTTTTCTCGGACTCCTAATTTTTTCCCAGGCTATAAAAATTAACCCTTTAAAATGCCAGTTAAAAGTATAAGTCACCCCCGAATATGTGTCAGAAAGAGGGTTAACGACTTAATTTTAATTTTTAGAGCAGATAAAAATTATATTTGTCACTCTCTCCCCCGTGGCAATTAATTTATAAGCCGCCATCACACGTCTCATTCATTCCCACGTCACAACAAAAGTGATACAGCCGCGCCGTGACGGATTTCGGCGGTCGGCGTCCGCTCCCCATTATCCTTTCCTCCTCTCTCTCTCTTTTAACTCGCTAGCCTTCCCCCTCCGCATTCCAATCTCCCCCCCCACACACCTAGAGCCGCGCCTCCGTCATCCGCCCTCCGCCACCCTTCATGGCAACGAATTGCACGCATGCATTCCGCATGTCGTTTGCTTGTATTTTCTGCCCTCGTCATTCTGGCTAGCGGGACGCCGTGCTTTACAGAGGGCTACTCTGTCCTTCCGGGAAGCAGGAACGCCCAAAAACATTGTGTGCCGTATGAACATATGTGGTTTGTCTCCGCTAATTGATTGAAGAAGGGATTTTGGCTCTCTGATATTTCGTTGTTGTCACAGAAATATGACGTGGATTATCCCTCAAGTGGAATTCCTCCGTGGGGGATTTCCATATGTTGGAAGGTTGTAAAAGATGTGGTTTTAAAAAAATTGACAGCAAGTAAGGGTATTTTTGTGTGGAGGAATTGATTTGCATTTCATTGTAAAATATTCCTCCTTAAAGTTCATTACCCTTTGTTACAATAGTTAACAGAAGCCAAGTCATGGGTTATTATTAGCTTTTTAACAGTTTCCTGGCATCTGGTACATGTAGAAGGTGTGATTAAAGACACAGTTATATAGTTCATGAATTTCTTTAACACATGAATCGATTTTCATTTAATTTAAATTCATTCCTCGTCGAAATATATCTTTAATGGCTAATTAGGGGCTAGTTAGGAATTAGTACGTTAATATTTATAGTTTTCTTGAAGTCCGGCAGATGTTTTCAACTTTCTTTATTGTATAAACGAAAGGAAATATCACATTTCACAACGCATACTTCATTATGTCCTTAGCAGAAACTAATTTACTTTTATAGCACTATAAGTGTAAATTTATTAATTTAGTAGCTACTACGAATCTATACGCCTGATTTACGATATGTGAACAAGGCTATTCAAAACGTTTCGTTTGTTACTAACCTATCTCATTTTTTCAAACTACTCTTTCGAAGTGTAGAAATTTGAAAAAAGAGTAACTGCTCTTCTGTGATACCAACATGTACTGTTTTGAATATTTTCAAACTTTGCATGCAAAGTGTATGCAATTACATACATATCCGGTTTCCGACTGCTTAGTTCAGCATTCGCATTGAAGTTCCCTTCGCCCGCCTCTCCTTCCCAGTTTGTTTTCCCAGAACTATCTGTCTCCCCCTGTTTCGTTCTTCCCTACCTCTTTCTTGGTTGCTGAGGGCGAAGGAAAAAGAAGACGTCCCGTTTAGAAAGTCCCAAATGCTGGCGACGCGGCATTGGGCCATCACGACTTTCGCTTTTTAGCGCGGCGTGGATCGTGGCATTCGTCTGCTGCGTCTCTGGGCTCCAGGACTTCGTCTTTTATCGCCAATTTTCACAGCGAGTGGTAAATTACCCAGCAGAGGTGAATGATATTTCTTGCGTGACCTCCCCGCCAACCATGAAGTCACCCGCATCTGACGATATCACTCTTGCGGAAGAAAACTGATGGTACCCATGTTTCTCCTGCGTAAATCGCATGCACCATTAATTTGTATTTACTGAAGCTTTTTATTTTATGGTGAACTTTGTGCAATGCAAAGAGAAGTAAAAAAACGAAGGGTGCAGTTTCCGTTAGCACTTTCCACTCCAATCGAAACGACCTACGACCTAAAAAAGATGATAAATGTTTTGGAAAATTTTGGTTTTTGGTGAAGCTATTTTTAAAAAGTTTAATGGCTTTACTTATGTCGACACTCATATATTATTATGTAGCACAACTTTCTCTGAAACATCGATAGTTTAATCGTTCGTTTACACGTGAATAATGGCTGTCCGATTTCCTCGCTAAACTCCTGGGTTCCATTCCTTGTACCACGAAGGAAATTCTATATTTTTCGCATTAAAAAAGCCTTATTTTGTTGGATCATGTTAGCGTATGGTGGAAGAGTTACGCTAAAATTCTGAAACGAGCTACCTCTTCCTTGAAACTTCCCTTCGCGGCATTTTGTAGCTGACCACCCAGCCTTACATTTTTAAGATATAAAAATAGACACTGCCACTGAAAAGTTCATCACATCTTAAACGGTTTTTTTAATTGAAACATTAAAGAAACGTTGAGGGCTTATCGTCTTTTAATGGAAAGTATAGTCTTAAATATTATTTACATTCGCTGCTTTAGAAAAATTGGTTCATTTTCATTCCTCATCATTTTTACCTTGGCGTTTTTGTGGAGTTCATTTTTTTTATCTGCTGCTTCCTGAATTGTATAACCCTAGATTAAGTATAGTCTATGGTATTACTCTATAGGACTACATTTCCATTTTTTTAATTCCCTCCGTTCGACTCACAACAGTCCTCCGCTGAACTGGAAGGGATGCAAGTATAAATAAGACTGCACGTGAGGATTCGGCTTACCTCCTCCCTGCCTAGAGCCAGCTAATGGGAGCTGCCAAAATAAGCAAATTTTTTGTTCCTCTCGTATTGGTAGCGATGAACCCTCTACCGTAAGCACCATGATGCTTACTGAATTTCCTGAGCTAAATTGTCGAAAAAACTGTACTGCTGACGACTGATTAGCACGTGATGCTGACGATGGATTAGTGCGCACCTTACCCTTTGATCCGCTCCTCAGTCGTTCGGACGTCACCTTTCGTTTTAGACAGATACCCATATCTTCCCATCCCGGATTCAAACCGACTTGTACGCTAACTCACTACACCAATGCTTAGTTAACAGAGCGGCCGTTCTCTTAAGAAGTAGTAGTATTTGTTTTTAGGGTGTTTCGACGACTATGGTCATTTCGCACCCCTCCAATTCAGAGAAAAACCCTATTGGACAAACACAACACCCATTCCCTAAGCGGGACTCGAACCTTTTGGTTAGCCGGCAAGCGCGATGCCACCAGGCTAACCAAGCCGGTTCGTTGTCTCGAGTCTCCTGTAGGTGCGCTCACTGCAGTCGACTGCCTAATGATAAACACTCTTGTGCGGTGGTTTTATAAGCAAATTCGAGTCGTGGCCGTGTTTTTGTTACAGAATGAAAACACTAACATTTCTTCAAGTTTCCAAAAAAAGTCCTAAACACCTTCCCATTGTTTAGAGAGAACCATCCGGAAGTGCTTACATTATGCTCTGTGGAAGCAGTTCGAGTGGATTGAGTGCAAAAGGACTGTCTAACTCCTTCGTAGAAATGCGAGGTGTTTCTAATAATTAATTCATTAGCTGGAATCACAAGAAAATAATCCTGTTGTATCTTAGAGAAATAATTGTAAAGTATTGCAATTTTTACACCTATCACAGCTATGTACACCTATTCTATATTATTCAATGATAAATGAATTATGTATGCAATCCACAACAATAAACTTTTGGTTGTAAATAACATGGCTGTTTGTTAGTATAAGCAAGTTAACTTAATATGAACTGAAAATCAGTTTTCATTTAAATACATAATTGATTTCTGTTGTCAACATTGACAAATTTACGAAGTTAAGAGAGTATTCTGTCTAAACAAATATATTCTAAATACTAAGACATAAATCTCGACACCTAAAGACCTTGCGAATCCTACATTTCTGCATGAATATTGTGCATCTGGGCACTAATCCTGTGTTAAATTGTCACCTAATAAACGTATTATTTTCAATATAAATTATATTTACTTATTATAATTTTGGTTTTTCAAGAAATATTCAAAATGTAAACGTTATAGAGTCAGGTGAGATGTGGTGGAAACGATCCATAATCTAAGAAATAAGTCACAAAATTTGCAATTTCCACTTTTAAAAACTTCTTCTTTATTTTGACACCATTATCATGTGGTGACTTGAGGTGGTCAAGACTTGATAATGGTGTAGTGCACCGACCATGTCGAAATGAAGAAGTTTTTTAAAGTGGAAATTGCAAATTTTGTAACTTATTTCTTAGATTGTGTATTCTTTATCTTTCTTGTAATTTACAGTCATGTGAAAACATGTTGCGAAGTCCTGTGAAATCTATTTTTGTGGTTAATGCCGGATTGGGGTACCTTATATACTGTTTATATTGAAGGAAATAAAGATTTCAAGGGATGTACCATGAGGGTTTCTACATGCGCGGATCACCATGATAAATATAACCAACTTAGAGTGTGAGAGCAGAAGGTACTTACCACAAAAAAGGCTACGCCCGTGGAATCTTATGAACTTTATAACCATTCATCTTCAACCTAAACATTTCAAAACTCAAATAACTTGTTTTCGCTATTCTACAAAATATATATGAAAGGAATTTTGAATAACTTTAATGGCAACCTAAATTTTACTACGTAAAACAATAGGGTTCGTCAACATTTCGACATCATCAGGTACTTATCATTAACATATGTGAAAATAAAAATTTTCATCCAAGGTTAAAACAGACGAATAAACAGCATATGTCACGTTAAGCAGGTAATACCAAGAGTGAAAATAAGAAACATGAACCAAAGACGACGATGACTGGAAGGAAAATTTAAGCATCGTTAAAATAATAATCTCAGATTTGTTAACCCTCACGAAGCGCTAAGAATGGGAATGACGGAGGCTCATAAGGTTGGGCAGCGTAAGGTTGAGCGTCACGAATACTATCTCAACACTGAGCCGAGGAAGCTAAACTCCACTGCAAGCCCTCCCGACTTCCTATAAAAGCGTCGGAGCGGGGAGTACGGGGTGTGGCTATAAAATAACAGGATTTTTGTTGTGGTATAGTTTCCTTTTTTATTCTCTGAAATTTTCACATTATCCCCTTCAATACACTCCCCTTCCCGACATCGTTCCATGTGAATTTTCCACCGTTCAAAGTAGTGTTTCAAGTCATTTTCCCAAATCATGTTCACGGTCTCGTTCACTTTTTTTCAAATCTTCAAATGTCTCAAATCTTGTTCCCTTCAACACTTAAGCGTTGAATTTCTTCTCTTTCGGGAACCCAAAAAAGTCACACTATGGGGAATAGAGCGGGTGTTCCAGCACTGGGATCCCATGCTTAGCCAGAAAGGACTTTACAATCAGTGCAGTGCGCGCGAGTCCTTTTGATCAGGCGTGAGGATCTTGGCCACCAATCTCGAACAAGCTCTTCTCGTGTCAAAATGGTCATGTAAAATCTGTCGAACCGATACTTTGTCGACTCCTACAGTCTCAGCGACTGCACGGATACTCAGATGGCAGCCTTTGGCGAATTACTTCGCCGATTTTTTTCTATGTTTTCGCCAGTTTTTTTAAATTGAAGGGTGTCCTTGCCGTGGATCATCTTTGATCTCTTCTACAGTCCCCTCTTTGAATCGCTTGCACCACTCAAAAATTTGTGTGCGTGATAAACATTCATTCATCGCACGCATGCTTTGATAAATAAATAGGTTTCTTCGGTGGAGTTTCATTAAAATTTTCACGTTAGCACGTTGCTCTATCAACACGCCTACCGTTTTTCCGACGCGAGGCGAATACAAGATCCGACTTAAACCAGGGCTACGGCCATACTAAGCGTTGTGCAGTCGTCACAGCGGCCGGAACGTGGAGGGGGCATGTCAGGTTTTCCGGCAATGTGGCACTTGACCTTGAGGCTCTCGCTGTTCGTCTTATAAAAAAAAAATCAGTCCCGTTATTTCCTAGCCACGCCTCGTATGTTGAAGTCGAAGTAGGATTCTACTTCCAAAAATGGTTGTACGTTGATCAAATCAAAGCACTTAAAACATCAAATCGAATCAAAGCACTTAAAGCCCCCCTCAAAACATCCCGGACGCACAAGGGACGAATTTTTTGATACTGGAAAAATGAAAACCTTCCACCCTTCTGCTTCTTTCCCGCCATCGAATTTATATCGGCGATTGTCAGCCTATCTGTTTTCATCTCTCAGGAAATCTCTGTTTCCATCTTCCTTCATTTCTTTCACGTATCCTCCCCCATTTACCTGTCACGCTCCGCCCTCAATCCCATTCACTTATTTCTATATCCATCCATCAGATTCCTTCCTCAAAGCTAGCCTTTTTTTTAAATATTTAATTCATTTATTCCGGAGGATCTTGATTGTAAAGGTGACCTTTCCTCGGTATCTCCTTGCCCTTCTCTGCGTGGACCACAATGTACGTAAGGAAGTTCATCGGACCCCATTCAATTATTTACTCATTTTGGAAACTAATTTTTCATGGATAATGAAATTCCTACTTGATCTCATTTCGTTTGCTTCGGTGGTTTTCTGGGGGCAAATGATTCTTCAAATCGAAAAATATAATTCAGAATATTCAGAAACGTTAGAAATGTTAAAAGAACAGGAAGGTGATAGAGCCATACTCTCGCTTTAACATATTTTTACATTTTTATTTCATTGTCTCGTGCGCATTCAACCTAGTAAAAAAAATATTTTCGAGGTTATTCATCTCCAAGCCACTCGTTGCTGCTTTTCAATAGTTTAATTATGATAATAAACTCCTAAATCTTTATCCGACTCCTTTGACTACAACGTTTTCCGCCTTTTAGAAAATTTTTGTATGGCAATACACGGCAACTATTTTCTGCAGGGGGATATTCTCCTTTCGTCGTTATTTATTGTTCGCAATAGCGAACAGCATTATACGCCTCTTCTACTGTAACGGGAGAATGAAGTCTTAAAAAATTCTACCAAATAGGGAAATCAATTGATGTATTTACACTTTTTGAAATGGTGTACAATTATATCGGAAATCATAGAAAACAAAGCTATAAAGGCGTATCTATTAATAGTGAAATTATGGACAGTTGGAACTACTCTTTTCGGTGAATATTGGTATATATTTTATGGTGCTTCTATTGGTATACATTTTATGGTGCTTTGATCCCATAAACGCATTCCCATAACGTTTTACCCATCTCAAAATGTGATGATTTCCCCTTCGGTTTTATAGAGCGGGCGTTAGGAAAACAAATATCGCTAAGCTACAAAATATGGGACGTTGAATCAGACTGGTTTTGAGAACCACAATTCCAGAGGCATGTTCATTCCCTCGACGTTGCACGTTCTTATTAGTCATCAAACTCCCCAGAAAAAAAACGATTCCTGCCAATAATATCGATGATCCATATAAAAATGTCAAATTGTCGAAATCGGAATTCCTTTTTTTTTACATCGACTTTGTGTATCTCACACTCTGGTGAGCACTATTATGTGCTATGTTCAAGCATTTGCAGAAGTGAAAGCTATCCCGTTCTCTGCGCCGCATGAGTTTTCCATTGAAACTTTCCACTCAAGTAAAAAACATAAATTATAGAATTAGCTAGGTGTATCCAGTTAATAACCATATAGAGTTGAATTCCAAAGGCTATATCTTTTGGAATTGCATATTTTTACGCTTTATTTTCTCAGAATTTATTGAAAATCACGTTTCTAGTCCTCCTTTTGCTAGTATGGGACAACATTAGGGAATATCAATACATATTTTTCGGATAGCAAAGTAAAAAGTACGGTAATTCCAATATTTATTATCAATACAACCTAGGATTTGACTTTTCACATCATCATCCTGTCCTGATAATGACGTCTAACTTCTAAATCTAGTTCATATTAACAATAAATATTTCTGTGGTATTGCCATGTGTTTTCATTTCAATATTTACTGATTAGACATAAAATTATTTAAAAAATAGTCTGTTTTTTTATATAATGCAATGTGTTCCTATTAAATTCCCAGGTACATTCTGATTGGGGGATCTCTAGTACAAATTAATCTGCCTATCCTCAATTATTAGACTAACCTTTAGATTTAAAACTGTAGCTTGGTTCTGCCACAGTTGAAACATTTCATCTCTTAAAGCTTTGTGCATATTTGTTTTTTTAAGTGGTTTAAATCCTTTATAATATGTACTTTTTTTACTTTTTCTTTAGCTGCAAGAAATTCCATTTCAACTGCCCAAAAGGAAACTAAGAAGTGTGCCATGCAGCTCAAGTATTCCGAGGATCAGCTGAAGATAAAAATGCAGAAGCTTTCTTCAACAGCAGAATTTCCTTTGAAGCTCCTAAACACCATGGCGTCATACATCAACGGAGACCTCATTCATCTAAAGTCCTTTCAGTTGACCGCGCATCAGTGTGCAGGTAATGAACTTTCATTTTAACAACATACCCCCAATTTTAAAATTGTTAAAAAATATATTTACACTGTATATAGATTAAAATTGCACTTTTACATTAAACTAAAGTGCAATGGAGACTTGCTTAGCTATAAACAAACGAGAAACCTTAATCGACTTGAGAAAATTCCACCAGTGGATTCTGAATGGATAACGACGAGCATTTTCTGAAAGTCCTTTCAATTTATTCCGGGGACTCTATTTTAATCTTCTTGATACAATATAGCCTCAGAATTGGTAGCGGTAATTGTAGTCTTTTAAATACGTGAATCTTTGTTATTTTTTAAGAAAAAAACATTAAGTCTACTGGCACCTAAAATCTTGAGGGTATAGAGATCTACATTTACAACAGAGTTAAATCGTTGGTAATGAATTTTATGGTGCATTCAATTAGTTTTTCATTTAGAATTTCTATCATTTATATCAGATTTCCAGTTGTTCTTACTTTTATTAATCATTACAAGGACTTCACTTTTAGGAGTTTGTGAGAAAGTGAGTGTATATTTGTGTGGGAGTATACTTTTATTTTATTTCTACTAGTGCGACATGTTTAATTCATACAACTATTTATATATCCATATGAAAATTTTATATTTAACCCTCAGACTATCAAAGTGGGGTGAGTAACGAAATTACCCCAAGTAACATTTTTCATCGCATAACCTCTAATTTTTTTCTGAGGATGTTATGCTTGGTAGTAATTGTTCTTCGTTGATTTTAGAACATTATTACGGAAAAAAATTGTTAAATAAATTTGTTAAAATTTTACATATTGTTTAAACAAAATATTTTTTGCACGGAAAATAAATGTTTAACATTGAAAACTGATGTAATAAGAATCATATAAAAATTAAATTAAGGGTTTACTGAGTATGGCACCTATACTAATTATTAAATTCAATAAATGGGGTAAGCAAGTTACCCCTCCTTGGTGGTTAAAAAGGTGTAAAATACCGTAAATGTGCGATTGAAGAAAACATAAATTATTAGATCAACTCATGTACTATTTCTCCTTCGAAACCATAACACGGCTGTATAGGATTTTGGCCTGCATATTCTCATTAACAACTCCGACTACTGAAAAAGTATTTAAGAGGTTGATATGACCCCTCCCACTGCTTCTTGAAATTGTTTATCTGTCCCACCACTCACAGAGGTGTGCCATGCGGGTTGTCCACACAGGGTATCCCGCACCAGGACATGCGGGCGACTGGGACTCTACCATATCCCGCTTCCGTTTGCTGATGCCTCACTTCTCTTCCATCCTTACTCTCCGCTTAAACTTCCCCCATGCACCATATTCTTTGAAGGTTATCCGGTCCGATGAGAAAGGAGGTAAATGGGGGACCACTTTATATTTCTTTTACGAGATGATGCCCGTACGTAAAAACTGAAATTGATAATGACAGGCCCATCAAAACTTAAATAAAAACAGCCTCCGGCATAATTAATTCTTCTGGTTTTAAATTATTTTCGAAGGCAATAACAAAACGAGCACTTTCCCCTTTGACGAATGCTCAACCCGTAGTTTGGTTTTGATGACCGACGACGTCGTCTGTGAAAACCAAGCTACAAGGTTGCTAACGCATAACGCCTAATAACTACTACTACTAAGACGGATATAAAATTTTGGCTAAGAACGAAAGAAGCCATGTTACAATTTAAAAAGGGGAAAATACGTGTACGTTCTCCTATTCATTTCTTCCTCTTTTTGATACACTATTCTAAAAATTGGTTGCAGGTATGCTAGGCCTACCATCATTGCAGTTTAGGTGCATGTGGTAGGCCTAGCTTACCTGCATTACAGATAAACTAGGCCTACCACATTTGTTTGTGCTGTAGTAAAAAAAAACTGGAAACACTATAAAATTGTGAGAATAAATCTAAGTCAAAATATAATATTATTCGAAAAATTATTGACAGTCCAATGCATTCACACTTGAGATATATTTTTATGGTACTTTCTTTTCGATGTTAATTTATTTAAGTTTTCACGTACCTTAGGGGACGCTCACTTCAAGTTTCTACCTTATTGCATCTCTCATAATTTCATTTTACCTCTAAGAGTCTCGCCAATTCAATATTTTCTTCCTTTTGTGGCCTCTGGATTTTTTTGGTGTCAATTCCCTCACTCAATTAAACATTTATGAATATGACTGAAGGTCTTCCCTGTTTTCTACTTTAACGACCCTTTCACTTGAGAAATTGTATTTCATTTTTATTTTCTTCCCGTTTTCCTTCATATACTTTGGATTCCTTTTCCTTTCTCCACTCCCAAGGCTGCCATTAACGACGCGTGTTATACTTCTCTTTCGGCTGTTATTCTCTAGCGTATATTGTTCTTCTTCTCAGTTTTTTTTATTCTTACATTATCATTTCTTCATTATTGTTGTATTCTTTAGCTTATTATTTGAGACATAAAGCCGACCGGGTTATCCAGGGGGTGCTAACCCGCTCGCCGGCTAACCCAAAGGTCGTGGGTTCGAGTCCCGCCCAGGTCATGGATGTAGTGTTTGTCCAGATGGGTTTTTTCTATGACTTGAAGAGGTTCGAAATAACCATAGCCGTCGAAGCACCCTATAAAATAAAGATCCCAAAACTCAACTGCGACATCTCTGTCGTCTTGGTTACTTCTCCCATTTCTTTACTTCCTAGGGCATAGACAAACCATTATTCGAGGCTCCGGTTCCTTTCTTTGGTCCATGTAGTTCATTCGACACTCGATTTCACTTCTCAATATATCAGGGCGGCGATTATCTTCTTCTCAGTCGTCCCCGTCTTTGACTGAACTGTCTCCCAATGAAATGAATTTTTCGCAGCGCCACTTCCTTCCATGTCCTTAAGCTCAATCAAACATCTTTCAATTCGCGAGTGTGAAGTCATCAGTTTTCTTTGTCTCTTGCTGAAGGGTCTCATTCATTAGACGTTATCTCCTCTTTCCAATGCCTCTCCCCTCCATGCTTTTGTCAATTTTTGGCAACGGCTTACGATCCTCTTTTTTTACTACAACCGTCTTTTATTTGCTGTACACTCGATTCTGATTTTGCCTTACTTTACTTTTGTTATAATATTAAAGTATATTTCTTTCATGAGTTTTCCTGTCTTCTGCATCTTTCATGGCCACATTCTTGCTCCTTAGAAGTAAATTTTCGTTGCTTTAATGATCTTTATATCGTTATGTTTTCTGTTTTACCGCTCTCTGATCTTTTATTTTAACCTTTTGGATTAACCTTCACATTTTCTCTTCTTTTCTCTCCCTGCCCACCATGATTAATTCCTTTAATGATTTAACGATCTAGGTGATACTAAAAGCTTACCAAGTTCCGGTCACTATTGATCATTGAACCGGAATATTTCTTGTATCTCAATTCCTTCTTAAATTTCGTACCCCTCTGCCCACGCTACTGTAGTCCATTTGTTTTTTACTTCTGTCCCAGCGAATTTGCCTACTTGCTGCTATCTATTGCATAATTGTTGCCTAAGAGAGGGGTTTTGATAATTTTTGTTATTCTTTTTGGCATAGAGATCTACTGGCCTCCCTCCTATGACGTTTCGTAGTCTCATCATAAAATTCCTCTGGTTGACTCCTGCGTCCCTCAGTTACTGCGCTCGAATGAAGCATTTCTCGTTATGATCCCCTTCCTGTATATTACACTGAAATCTTCAGAAAATAGTTCAGAACATATTTTCTATTTCTGCTTATTTATGCTTCTATTTCCATATTATAGGTGTTTGTATTTATCTTATTTATTCTATATTAATAGTTCGGTGTGCCCACCTGAATCTCGGTGGTTTTAATTTTAGTTTTATGTTAGTTAGATTTAGTTATAATTTAGGGAAATATTTTACTCCGAAAGTCTTTTACTGAGAGAAATTCCATTTATACGCATTTGTAAATGCTAAGGTTTTTCCTATAGGGAGACTAATAAGGTAGTTTCAGTTGAATTCCCCATTTCAGAACTTAGACAGTGACCTTTATCCTCTCTCATGGTTGTTATAGTTTATTAATATAAGTGTTCTTTGTCTTCCCCGCCTGTTCCTTTGTGTGCCTCTTTCCTATTTCAGCAAATATTACACATTCTCACTGTTTCAAACATCTAACCCATATGTCACTAGAACCTCCCTTGGCTTCCTTTCAAGTAGGTCCCTTTAGAAGGGAAGTGGACCTTTAAAATCTCCAAGTCGTATTTTTCTTAAAGTAGAAACGCTTTGGTTCCCCTCATAGATTTTCAAATAATTGCCTCTCCGACACACCGGCCTCAGTCAATATCATTTTCCTTTTCGCGCATAAATTCAATTAAATCTGAGTCCCACCACTCTATGGGGTATTTTCAGTCAATATATGAATCAAATCAAACGGGTAGGGCACCAAAAGTTTCTTTTACACCATTTATCATTTTCACCATTTATCTTATAATTGAATGCAACAACATTTCATAAATTATAATATGATATATAATTCGTAATATCGCAAAATGATAATCGATCATAAATAATAGCATCAATGAATACGCTGTCTTTTAACTTCTTCTGCGTTTGATTTAATCCATGCATATTTAATTTAGGATATTTTAAGATGTAATTTGTGGTTAACATCATTTTATACAACTTAAAGTAACATAATAATTGCTATGTAATCGTATACAGTGACCTTACAAGTTCCGTTTTTTTGCATTCCTCGAAAAACTAATTAAATTTTTATGGAATCACTTAAATCTTGCTAACGAGTGTAAAAATATTTTGCCTTGCAATTTTAACTCCAGATTGAATGGAATACATCACCCAGGAGGCGCCATATCCACTTGATTAACATTATCCTTTATATCAGTTATCTCATGTAATTTTACATCTAGTATTTCTTTTACATATTTTTCCGGCTCATTATTTCATCTCTCCAAATTCTTCATATCCCACTGTAATTCACTCTCATTATTTGAGCTTAATCTAATTTAACTTTTTTCCATTCTCTTCAAAGTACATCACCAACAGTTTCAAATCAGTGTTTCAGTCAGAGTTTCAAATCAGTGTGTATCAATATTATTATCGCATGACCGGATCATTGCTCTTTAGCGAGCATTTGTTTCAATTAAGTACATTTGGAGCCTCTATCAGTTTTTTCTCTTGTGTGGCTTAAAATAATGAGTTTCTCTCCGTCTAAATGGAAAATCCTGAGTTCATCTTCAATTCTTAAGTTTTATGTTGTTAAGAGACGGTTTCAGGCTTTACTTGGTGGAATTCTCTCATGATGGAGGTATAGAAATACACAGCAATTCCACATAAAAAATAATATAATAATGTGTTACGGCGAAACCTGGTCGTGTTAATAAAGTTATTATTTTTTATGTGGAATTGTTGTGTTTTTCTATACTTTCACTATCTGCATGTGTTTATAAATTTTTCTGTTTCGCTGAAAATTACCTATTCACCACACTGCGTAATAATTGCGATTTCTCAAAACTCTTAATTTTCCATCGCCATGTCTTCGATTATTGCTGAATCAAAATGCAGTACAAAATGGCATCCCAAAGCTTCAATATTTTTTTGTTTTCTTTTTGCTTTAACCGGAAGGAACACGATTGGACCTTCTAAAAACACACACGCGTCTTAAGATCACAACAAACCGCAATAAACCAACATGCCATCAGCCAACTTACTCTCCGAACTACGTCACTCATTCGATACTTTCGCATTTCACAGGTATCGATACGAGACCGAGTTGCGCAACGACATGCCTTATATATTAGTGCCATTATAAGATATGGTTTCAGTCGTTACTTGGTAGAATTCTTTCATCTACGTCTACATAATACCCTGCAAGCCGCCACAAGGGCGTGTGGCAGGGGGTGAGCCACCACCATACATTCACATGCACATG